>JAZAYU010000966.1:0-113552 GCA_038501625.1 Corbicula japonica
ATTTTCAAACTTTAAACAATCTCATATAGAATGCGGGTAATGACCTGTCAGTTGCTACTTGCAAGCGTATAGAATGGTAGAATCCTGCCAGTTGCAACTTGATACCTGCCAGTTGCTAGCTGCCGCTTGCTAATTTATAAGAGTCCCACACTGTTTACACCGCTGCCCCATCACTTAATTCGCTTTACTGAAATTACTTGCCGCTTCTTTTGGAGTGTTTAAAAATGAAGTTTTATAGTGCAGCCATCTATTTATATTTTCTGACCTTTCGGGGTCATTTAATATTCACTGCTGAATCGGAATGTAGTTCTGCTCAACCCGGGGGCTAGGGGTGTTGGCAGTGTTGCTCTTTCTATTACTGTCGATGAACAGTCTAAATTTAACCAAGACTGATATTTTCTATCTTTAGATTTATTTTGTTCTTCCTTACCATAAATGATTTTAATTGATTTTAATGGCGCAAATAATAAACCTTTAGGACCTAAACACCACAAGAAGTACTATCTTGTTGTCTGGCATGTTCTGTGGAGACAGTCCAATTGCTAGGCTTGCAACTTTCTATTCGACTTTGATATCTCTTCTGTAGGAAGTAGCTGACATTAAAAAGAAATGTATAAACAAAAACCACAATATGAAAAAGTCACAGTCAGTAAACACATATGATAATCATATGAGTAGCTTCTATGATTATTGAAAATTTGTATCAAATGCAATGACTATATACATGTACTGCAAATATAAGCTATTGTGAAAAACTGAACTTTCAACATAAAATACATGTAATTTTTTTATAAACTACATTATTAAATGTGTATTGAAAAACTGAAATAAACTCAGATACATCAGCTTAAATGGAAAACACTTTTTGTTCTTTCAACAATGCATTTAATCTTGAGATGAAATTTACTCTCACTGCATTATTAAAGTCAGATTTTGAGTTTCGAAGAGTGATAATAAGGGCTTCATTCCTAAATTTGAGTTGTATCTTAAAATGAGATGAAACTAGATAACAATCACCGTGTGATTGAAATACCCCCTCCCCCCACCTTACTAATGTAAGCTATTAATAATCATTCTATACCACTGTATTACATTGGAATCAACGCAAGTAGAATTACTAATAATAAGACCATTCCACTAATAAGACAACTTTTTAAAGAATGGGTACTGGTGTTTTAGCAGGATTCAACAGCATACCCATATTATTGTTCACTAACTTACCCATATTATTGTTCACAATTATGTAATTTTTAAGGAACTTAAGGCACGGGTATTGTACCTGACACACCGCATTGTCAAAGTGAACATTTGTGCCAAGTTATTTTGAAATCCCTTCATTCATAAAGAAGTTATAGCCTGAACAAGTAAATTCAAGTTTTTGTAACTGTGACCTTGACCTTGGACTTACATGCATGGGTAATGTACGCAACACACCGCCTTGTCATGGTGAACATTTGTGCCAAGTTATCTTGAAAACCATCCATTCCAAACAAAGTTATAGACCGGACAAGAAAATTCTATTTTTTAGTAACAGTGACCTTGACCATGGACCTACAGGCATGGACATGGTACACGACACACCACCTTGTCATGGTGAACATTTCTGTCAAGTTATTTTGAAATTACTCTATTCCTAACGTAGTTATAACCCAGACAAGAAAATTCTATTTTTAGTAACAGTGACCTTGACATTGGACCTACAGTCATGGGCATGGTACGTGACAGACTGCCTTGTCATGATGAAAATTTGTGTCAAGTTATTTTGAAATCACTCTATTCCTAATGAAATTACAGCCCGGACAAGAGAATTCTATTTTTAGTAACAGTGACCTTGATCTTTGACCTACAGGCATGGGCATGGTACGCGACTCACCGCCTTGTCATGGTGAACATGTGTGTCAAGTTATTTTGAAATCCCCCCATTCATAACGAAGTTACAGCTCGGACAAGACAATTCTATTTTTAGTTACAGTGACCTTGACCTTGGACCTACAGGCTTGGGTATGGTACGCGACACACAGCCTTATTGTGAACATTTGTGTCAAGTGATTTTGAAATCCCTCTATTGATAACGAAGTTACAGCCCGGACAAGATAATTCTATTTTTAGTAACAGTGACCTTGACCTTGGACATACAGGCTTGGGTACTCGGGTATTATATGGACAAACCGCCTTGTCATGGTGAACATTTGTGCCAAGTTATTTTGAAATCCCTGCATTCTTAACAAAGTAACAGCCTCGACAAGAAAATTGTATTTTTAGTAACGGTGACCTTGACCTTGGACCTAAAGGCTTGGGTATTGTACGCGACACACCGTCTTGATATGGTGAACAATTATACCAAATTATTTTAAAATCCAATATGAAATAACAGTTACAAAGCGGACACGATTTTGCAAGAAAATTCTATTTTTAGTAACAGTGACATTGACCTTGGAGCTACAGGCATGGGTATTGTACGCGACACACCGTCTTGATATGGTAAACATTTATACCAAGTTATTTTAAATCCAATAAGAAATAACAAAGTTACAGAGCGGACATGATTTTCGAACATACACACACACACCAATGGATTAAACAAATACTTCTGCTTTTACACTATAGTTCTCATTTTTTTATTTGGTGGTGAGTAAGTTGATCTGTTGCTTATAGGTGGCCCATCGGAGACAGGTTGTTGATCGGTGATAGCGGTGATAGCGGTTTTAGACAAGATGTCGATCGGTGATGATCAATTGTAGACATGTCGATGGGTTATTTGTAAAATATTTTCACCGATCGATAATTTTAAACATGTCTAAAAAATATCGATCGGTAGGATTTCACCGACGAAACTCATCTTCCTCCAATAGCAATTAATAGGTGGCAAACAGGTGACCAAAAGTTGACATCGGTGGTTAATCCATTGTCAACGTCTCACTCCATAATCTGGCTAAAAAAACTACCGATCGATCACCGTAGCTCTGTGTATCACCCCAGTTACACAAAGTCATCGGTGAGTGATCGGTGAGTTTTTCGGCCAAATTGAGGAGTGAACCCATGACAAGAGATTTAACACCGAAATCACCTATGGGTCACCTGTTTTCCACCTATCAACAGCTATTGGGGAAAGATGAGTTTTGTCGGTGAAAAAATTACCGATTGGGATTTTTGAACATGTTTAAAATTATCGATCGGTGAAAATATTTTACAAAAAACTGACCGAGAACTTGTCTACAGCCGATCACCAATTGATTTCCGATATCAGCGATGATCGACAACTTGTCTACAACTGATATCTCCGATGGGCCACCAAAAAGCAACCGATCAACTAATACTTACCACCGATAGAAAAAAAGATGAGAATTTAAGTGTACCAGCAAACCATGAAATATTTGTTTAACCCATTAAATACTCGTCAGTCACCGATGGCTGTTTACACAGAAAACCAGAAATAAAATAACGTATGGCAACCGATCAAAACTACGAAAAACTTAAAATAAAATAACCGATTCGGTAGCGACCGTCTGTGTAACTGTGGCCTAACTTGGATTTAGGTATGTGCGAGCTAGAGGTCATGTCATAGTCTACATAATCTTATCCATCTCAAAAATTATAAATATTTCATACTATTTGAAGTAAACATAAATACATCATGCGATAAAAAGTAGCATGCCAAGTTGAACGAATTGCTGAAGAGGACTAAAATGTACATGAATTATAAAAAAATTAAAATCAGAATCTTTGAACCAACCTTTTAAAAAATGACAATATTACATGTTTAGTTCAATCAATTGTAAAAGGACAGTAACGAGTATGCATACACGAGCGAAACCCAGAATTATCACAAACATAGCTCTGAAAAATCATTGTTAAATTACATTGAATCGAGATATGTTAACAAAACTAAAACAAAATATTACGACAAAATCATTCAACACAAGGACACAACAAAACGGATTTTTACCATTTTCCACGGCAAGTCTTTTTCTCCATAATCATAACTCAGTTCTTCACCAACATTAATATCTCGGGTTGCGAATATCAACAAGTGGGGATCGCCTTCTATTTCAATGATTTTAATGGCACAGCTTTGTAAAGGATCTCCTTTTTCGGCGTCGTTTACCATTCTTCCTTTTCCAAAGATGTCCTTCGTAGCGTGTATACTGCATATAAAAAAGAAATCACATTTTTAAATAAAATCAATCGTAATACACTGTGAGTTGATGGGATGCAGTAAATAATTTCAAAATATTTAAATCAAGTATTTAATATTAAAAGCTGTTTAAATGCTAGCCTAAAATATGTCAGTTTGTAAACATATATTAAATGAAAACAAAACTTATGTCAAAAAAAGGAAAACATACGAAATTTTCCGTTCTTTGTATTTAAAATGGTACATGAAGCTCCCCACACTAGTCTTCTTATAGTCTCTTTAATATTTCTTGCGTAATTGTAGTTTTTAATAAAATCTCCCTGGTATTCTAGTAAAATTCTCCCTTCCCAAATGGCCTCGTGGTGAAAACACCCTCTCCTGCAGAGACATTTATTTTATTCACGTTTAATTTTGTAACAAATAGACCACCGAGTAGATAAACTTTTAAACTTCAATGATAAAAAAACTCGTACATTTATGTTTATAAATCATCCTCTTACTTGCTATTGTAGCGCCAATATAATTATAATTAAATGAATTTGTCATTAAAGATAAAGAAGACAGTATAAACTTGCATTATTAAAACATATCTTACCTATCACCTCATTAATAAATTGCACATGAAACCCATTTGGATCAATTTCACATTTACATGATGATATCGCAAATTCTAGAGGCTTCGTATTGGTCCTTAAATAAAATATAGAAATGTTTCGTGTATTCACTCATCTTGTTTACTCAATTCACTTTTGATAAGCATGTAATTTTCAACAAAACATATAACAAAATATAAGCTCAACGGTGCTTAATTTTAATAGCGCAAGGGCCTCTCGATAACTTAAAAAAGTAACAAAATAAAATACCGAGATCTAGTCTTTCAAATGGCCCTTAAAAGTTTAACTTGTTATGCAAGTTAATTGTCGTGTCCTTCCCTCAAGCGTCCGTTTCCTTTTTATGCTTGTTTTTTTTTTCTAATGCTGAATTTATTTGCAGCAATTCGATTTTGTAATTGTTGTTGTTGTTGCGTCAACATTTTGCGTGCGTATTTTGTGTGCCTTCAGAACCTAGAGCCACAGGAAAATATCACATTTTTGTAACATTTTCGTTTTATGCACATTCCATTTTCAACAAAATAAAATTTTATATACAAAATATAAGTTCAACAGTGATTAAGTATGATAGGGCCAGAGCCCCTCAGTCGCTTTAAAAAATAGAGTAACAAAACAAAATCTTAAAATCTGATTCTTACAAATTGCTAAAGAAACATTTAGATAATCTAAAAACGCAGTTAAAAAATTAACATATTATGTAAGTTAAAAGTTATGTCCGTCCTTAAAACATCCGTTTCCTTTTCTTCCTGTTCTTTAGTGTTGAATTTAATTGTTAGAATTTCATAGTGTTGTTGTTGTTGTTGCTGCTGCTGTAGTGGTTGTTGTTATTGTTGTTGTTAATTGTTATTGTTGTTGTTAATTGTGCCTTTTAGATTCTTACGCAACTTTATTTTTGTAAACTTAGAGAGATAATCGGATAAAAAATCATATTTGTCAATGCGCTGCCTTTATCTGTCAATTAATTCCCTTCTGATACTATTTAAAACCTATTCAAGCTTTAGAAACAAAAATATTAGTATAATGAGTGAACAAACTCTTCTATTTACGTTACAAAAAATATTACCTGCTTTAAAAAGCTATACATTGTTTCATAACGTTTTTATTTCTTCATTTCTGCAATTTTAGGTTAATTTCTTTTTATCATTTAATTTTACCCCCCAAAGAAATTCAATGTTGTTTTAAACTTAATGTTTTAAACCTATGACTATTTTATTTACAATTTGGTTCGGAGTCGCAAAATTCAATAAAAATGTCTCGGGTTAAAGCAACACATTGACAATATTAAAGCATATTTAATCTCTCATTAGTTCTTTACAACACTTTTACCCTACAAACCACAATCATATTTTACCTCTTACTGAGAGTACAATTGATCTTCAGAAGGACCGTTATCACGCCCCCAGATGATAAGATCTGTGCCTTGCTAATTGGATTATGTAACGTGGTCATAAAACACGAGGTCCTTTAACTACGATTACATGTCGCCAACCACTGATTCAATTAGCGCAACCGGTATCAGTTTTTGCCGGACACGCGCGATGAAGTTAATAGCCTGATATCAACGGAACATCATTACATTGATGAAAACATATATATCATTATTATAAAGTCAGACTGGTTTTCCTGCGTAATTATTAAACAAATCATATAATGTGGAAGTGTTCAGCAAAATATGGCTAACTAAATTTGTAAAGCGCCGAACAGCGCGAAAATGTTCGTTTGTAACTGGACTCTATGCACACGCTATTTTATGTCCCGGGAAATATGATGCGATAATGATAGTTTGATATACTTTTATGACTGTTTTTTTATTAAATAGTTTTACTTTTAATTTCAACATAAAATAAGAAAACACGAACATGACATTTACTTGCGTTTATTTGCATTTATAATTTATGTCAACTGATGGATAATAATCACATCTATTCACTGCCTTTAAACCGTTTTTCTTTTCTTCGTAATTTTTTCATGAATGATGGTAAGGATGACATTCATCATCATCCTCATCATCAACCGGATTATCATCTCCAGCAGCAACAGCAGCAGCATTAACAACATCATACATATTAACACTTAAAACACAGTATGTTGAAGATGAACATAGAACATGCTCTTGGCAATCTTAGATAAATACTCATTATATTCAGGTCGGCAGAATGATAAATATTTAAAATTAAGCATAAAGCTTCTTCGGAAGAATAATAGTTGAGCGTTATCTTGAGTTGTTCATGTTTGATGTTGTTGTTATTGTTGTTTGTATTTTTGATTTTGTAGATGGAGACGTTTCTTCGGAAAGCTGAATAAATCGTTATATAGATTTGTTGTTGTTTTTTGTTGTTGTAATTATTGTTGTTGTTGATGATGATGATGATGATGATGATCTATCGGTCAAAAAAAAACTTTGTTGCATAAATAAGTTGTTCGATGATTTTTTCTTGTTTTAATAATACGTAATCTTTTAAAACTAATGTGCGGGTCATTTTCGACACGTGTGATATATGACATATAAGGTCGAATTTGTTCTTGGCTAAGAAAGAAACAAGAGTAAAACATTTTAAAATATCATGAATACAAAACTAGTCATAAGCTTTGAAAGAGGGGCAGATTTTCCTGAAATATTTAGACTGCATATATCTTAATAAATGTCGGGTAAAGAGTTATTACAACACTATGCTTTAAAAACATATTTTCGCACGATTTTTACAATGGCGTCGTGTATTTTGGCGATTATCAGTCGTTATTGTTTTCATTAAAAAGCTTTGTTACTTACAGTACTTTTTCGTGTTATCAAAACGTTAAAGGTTTGGTTCCTAGAAAAGTATACTGAAGCAGCTGGTAATGAATTGCGTGATAAGATGACGCTCATTTCTAAGTGAATTTATAGATATCCTCGACAACCATTTCTTTCAGTAATCTACGGCAACAGCAGACCAAACTGTACGCAATCATCGTCAACGGCAGCCGAGAGTGTGTTCAGCAGACCATCACTTTATTAAGTGATTGGCCACTGCCGCAGATGTTACAAGCGGTGTCGCATGTTGTTACGTTCAAAAGTTTATACGGAAAAATAGATAAAAGACCTGTAAAAAGACTTTCCTATATAAACGATAGTAAACATGGTGTGCTTCAAAAGGCTGGCAATCATATCCGGTATCATTTGATATAGGGCTAACTGACATGCTTTTGAAGCTAAGTGTTTATACTGTCCATTTCCAGCAAACAAAGTAGGGGTCATGCATCAATTAACAGAGATTTGACACCTTGAAACCGGTGGTCTGTTTTTTCACTTCTGTGTGAACTTCAAAACCGTTTTACATATGTCATCCTTAAACCAGGGCCTTTTTTCATATACTGTATTTGCAAACATAAATTTTCTATCAGTGTTTCAGTAAAAACATGTCATTTACTAAACATGTTCCTTTCAGGCTATACTAGCCATTTAATGCCCCCAAAAGGCAAAAATAGGGACTATATAGTGTCCGCCATTGTCTGTGATGCGTGATCCGTGTCCGTGGCCACGTCCGTGTCCGCGATTTTACACTCACCAAAGTTATCGTTGGGTATATTCCATACCTCCGTGTCCGTTCCACGTTGCGGACACGGAGACAGACGCGGAACAGCACGGAGGTACGGAATATGCCCAACGATATCTTTGGTGTGTAAAAGATCGCGGACACGGAGACGGACGCGGAACGTACACGGAGGTATGGAATATACACAACGATATCTTTGGTGAGTGAAAAATCGCGGACACGGATCACGCATCACGGAACCATGGAATACCGGCCTTAGCCAATACCTGGGTAAACAACAGAATTCGCAAAGCCGCTGCTCTTGCTTGACTGTGAAAATGTTGTATAAATTGGAAATGATACAAGGAAAATTAAAATATCAGTTGAAATTAACAGTTCAGTATAGAGTTAATTTCTGTTTGTTTTCTGTGGTCACGTTGGAATGAAAATGATAACCATCGTTTTTAATACAATGTTGTTAAATGATGCCCTCATTTACACGTTGCACAATAATACATGGTGACCATTTATACAAATTTAGTAAAAGATAATATTCCCATTAATATATAAAAACCATGCTTTTTCCTTCAAATCGATCAGCAAGTAAAAGGTTGAAATAATTATTTTTTTACGGAAAAAGCGCCGCACGGTTTTCGCATGCGCATTACGCGGAATGTAAACAAATATCCCGAGCGTGACTGGGTCTATACCTGTATAATATTTCCATACGTTCTTAACTGAAAATGTAGATTTAAAGCTTAAAAACAATGAGTTTTCCTCAGTACATATTCAATATCTGTGTAATATTTGCTACCGCAAGACTACCTATAATTCGCATACGGAATTTGTTTTGACATGTTTATTGTAAGCGCCTTTTATTTTCAGAGCGCATGTTATTGTTCTTGATTTGATAATAAGCGCAAATGGTGGAAAATAATGCAATATTTTTTATGAATATTTGTTTCTAGTTTTATTATTTGTTTGCAATTAATTGTTAAAAAAAGAAAATTATAAAATAAGCCATTTTTTCTTTTAAGAAAAAGTAGGCCGGTATTCCATAGTTCCGCGATGCGTATACCGTTTCCGTGCCCGCGTCCGTGTCCGTGTCCGCGATTTTTCACCAAAGATATCACTGGGTATATTCCATACCTCCGTGTCCGTCCCGGACACGTATACGGACGCGGACACGGATCACGCATCACTTAATTATGGAATACTAGCTAAGGCGAAATGTCCTGGGCGAAATACGTCACAGCGATGTTACGTCACAACAAATATAACCGTTTTAAACAATAATGGCGCCTACGGAGAGAGACAGTAAAGCAAACAGCTAAGTGGAATAAATAAAGACGCTTCAAACATCAACCACTGTACAAAAATGACAGTAAGGCCGCTATTCCATGGTTCCGTGATGCGTGATCCGTGTCCGCGTCCACGTCAGTGTCCGCGATTTTTCAGTCACCAAAGATATCGTTGGGTATATTCCATACCTCCGTGTCCGTTCAGCGTTATTTAACTTAAGATTTAATAATAAAGCAATTGTTGCATTTCAGTTTCGGTCAATATGGCGATTTATCGACCTGACGCCATCGGTCAATATTGCTTCGTCAGGTCGATAAATCAACATATCGACCTCACTGAAATGCAATAATTGTATATTATTCCTTTTCTGGACCTCAGGCTTAAAGTCACGCACATGTTAAGTTTTGGATACCCAAGTTTTACAGAACCTTCATATTGAAAACTATTTCTACTACCGTAGTCTCCATTAAACAATTGAACACTTTTCCTCTAACTCCCACTTTTTCATATAGAGTTACATTTTATTTTAAATAAATGGCAAGGACGTTTTTTTTCTTCAGAATAGTCTGTGATTTTTTCCCAGAATAATCTGGGATTTTTCTCCCAGAAACATCTGGGATTTTTCTCCCATAATATCTGGGATTTTTCGCCCAGAATAATCTGGGATTTTTCTCTCAGATTATTCTGGGATTTTTCACATACTATTATGGTGTGACAGTTTTTTAATATAATCATCACCTTATCGTTATGTTCGGAGATTTTATTAAAAACAAAATAAAAATGATGTCATTTGTTATATTAAATGGAAGAATGATTTTAAAATTATGTAAACATTAATACAAGTAGCCTTCTTATCATGATGCATTGGAACGTTAAAGATTCAAATGAAATGAAATGATTGATTATATTTGTGCTTCGTAGCAATACCTTCGGAAATGAAGCCAATCTAACCATCAGAAACAAAGACTTAAAAATAATGAAAATCTCCCATGGGATTTTTCACCCATTTTATAATGGCTGAATTCTCCCATGGGAGAAAAATCCCATAAAAACGTGGGAGGATTTTTAAGTTTCGTTTTTATTATCAAAAACTACTATTTTTAATAACAGAATAATTATACAGTGTAATTATGGTTGAAATATTCATTAATAAAAAATTGAAAAAAATCCCATGATTTTTTTTCTCCCATTTTCATGAAAATGGGAGAAAAATCCCATGGGAGCTCCCATGGGAGCTCAAAAATCCCATGGGATTTCCACAACTCCCATGGGATTTTTTCGATTTCAAGTCATCTCACAAGGTCATTTTAATAAATAGAACAATCTAGAGTGCCAATTATTTATCAGTTCCACCTATTCTATCATCATATAATCAAATATTGCTGATAGGACCAATATTTCGGGTAGCTGAGTTTGCGAATAAACCGGATTTGCAAAGATAAACTGGAGCCTGTTTTAAAACAATTTAGCTACAAACTTTGTCATAATACATGTAATTAAAATAATATTTACCTTTTCATAATCCGTGAGGAACGTCTGGCATCCATGATGTAAACAATGAAGTATAAACCGCGGGAAGTATATAATTCTTTTTCCACACAACCGGGGATCTGCGGTAACTCTATCATACACACAATTTGAAAAATGCTGAGATTGTGTATTGTTATCAGCAAGTTCAAGACCGGCTAATCGGGGAGAGTGTCAGATAACAAAGGTAAACCAAAATATGACTAATGCGACCGAGTTTGGAAAGATTTTACTGTTAACTCGAACCGGGGAGTTCCTCAATTCGCGGGGTTTCCCCAGTTCGTTGGTGTGTATTCACACAGAACTCCGCGGTTGGGGGCATTTACAAACACACACACACACACACACACACACACACACACACACACACACACACACACACACACACACACACACACACACACACACACACACACACACACACACACTCACTCCATTTTAAATTCCGATTAGTTGGTTAATGTCGATATTAGCAGAACAGATCACCTCAAAGATGAATGCAGTTCAGATTACAGAAAAAAACTGTGAACATCAGTGTTCCGATGGCAAAGTAAGTATACTGAGCACAAAATAAAAACTTGACAAAACAATATGCAAAACTCCTATTATATAATGATGCCAGTGAATGAAAATATGTGGAGGAATTTGAACACCAATTTGTTTAGCTTGGAAGTTGTCGGTTTAGTTATTAACGGTTTAAAATAAAGTACAAAACAGATATTTGGTTACGAGAAGTTAACTGTTGGATATTGATTTTCCTTTAATTGAATGGGAGGTTTATTGCAAAAATAGATGTTTCAAGAAAATGTATCTTATTTCCGTGCATCAGTGGACTATAAGTATTATAATTTAAGTATTTAAGTATTATAATTTCCTTCGTGCAGGCCACAGACTTTTTAATTTTTCAGGCAAATGATCTGTTTGAGACTTTTATAAAAAATAAAGTCGATCTCATCATTATTTAAGAAAGAAAGACCTCTGTGAAAAATAGTAACAACTTTCCGCGTTATCAAATGTCCAGATATGTGCAAATATCTACAACTTAAAATAAGGATAAAATATAGCGTCACTCAACAAAAGTTTCTTGTGTTATTTTGTCAAGTTTTCAGTTTGGCTTAATATATTAAACCAATAAATCTATTTTGTCTATTTTCGATAAGCGAGTAACCAAATCCTCTCTAAACCACATGTGTTTACCACTGTCTTACCATTTCACTTTTAAAGATCCTCATGTGAACATTTCGATTTCTTTTATCACCGCTGAATAAATGATCATTTCAGACAGATTTGATAAACAAATGCACATGCCACAGGGTGAGAATGAATGTGCAGCCAGACCGGGACTCGAACCCGGGACACCTTGCTTACAGGGCGAGTGCTCTCCCGACTGAGCTATCCGTCCGCATTACACATCTTCTCCCCAGATAGTGACTTGATTCGTACCGCGACATACACCCCTTCAAATTTGGAACTTCGTACTCGAATTCCAGAGAGTTACGTGTATTTAATTTGCTATTACAGGCTGGTGGCCGAACCTGCTAGCTATCACGGCCCCACTGGGCGCCAAATGTCACAGGGTGAGAAAGAATGTGCAGCCAGACCGGGACTCGAACCCGGGACCCCTCGCTTACAGGGACCCCTCGCTCTCCCGACTGAGCTATCCGTCCGCTTACACATCTTCTCCCCAAATAGTGACTAGATTCATTCTGCGACACACAGAAACACGCGCTATTCGATAAAATTTTATGCATCAGATATTAAAATTAATTTTAAGAAACTTGAAGCCACAATAGAGCAATCAGTTAAAGAAATATACTGTGATATGAGTTCCTGCATGCTATAACAGGGTGGGGAATCACGTGACAAAAACATGGCCGCCAACCAAAAAATTCTCTCGGTTCGAGGTATGTTTTTACTTGTTTCTCGCTTATTCCTGGACCATTTTAAATGAAATAAACACTAAAGTACCCCGTACACGAAGACAGATTGCATAGTGTATTCCAAATTTTGCCAGCTTTTGTAGTTTATGCGGTATTTCGTGTACAGTGTTTGGCAGCTTGCACTGCTCGGTGATAGGGTACACTTGGATCTTGATGAAATCGTTCTTCTGGCAAGTTTTCGCAAGTGAGCTGATTGTTGCATGAAAAATGTGTTATATCCTGACAGACTGAATCTTACCGGTGCAGACATATCCAGTTTCTGTATGCAACTGATGTAAAAAACGCAAAAATGGAAAATGATAGGGAACACTGGCCGGGACGTTGGAGATAGGGAACACTTGTATTTTTGAGAAACAAACTGTTTGCCGATCCGAACGATCAGTTTGCGAATAATCCAAGCGAGTCTGTTGTTGTTGTTTTTTTCAAAAAAAAAAACATGGATATTTTGTTTCCTTTGTTTAAATTCTTATGATCAGCCACGAAGATTTTAGAAAGAAGTATTACTTAACAAAACAGTCTTGCTTAGCTGGAAATGTAAATCTTTGAAACGTTTGCATTTATGAAAATAAAGACTGGAACAGATATCATAATTTGTATAAAGCAGATTTTCTGAAGATTATAAATAAAATAGAGAACATGCGCCAGAAAACAACACATGTGCGAAATCATGATTACAGTTAGAACGTTTATATACAAAACACGAACTTTTCCAGTTTTAGTGTAATATAGTGTAAAAACAAACCAGGGCATTTTGTTTGCAACATTAGATTGAAAATTCGATTTCTGAGTATTAAAACGACTTTCGGTTTCCGCAATCTCAAAAGAGTAGATATTGAAATGTGTTTTTGTCTTTTAGTCATGAAGTAATGAATCTGGACACCGGTAAGATATTAATATATTTTATACAGGCGAGATATCCTATAATAATGTATTTTATATTTGAAACCTGGTGAATTATAAGACAGTATAGACATTGTTATAATAAAAAATTATTTTGCAGAAGTTAGCAATAAATATCAATGCGGCTCTTAGAATATTTACTTAACAAACTCAAATGCTTTGATACTTATTATAGTTTTATATAAGCATGTTTTTCGGGATATGATGATAGGAACCCACATTAACGAGCAGGCACTATTAGAGACAGTCATAAAACGACTGTGATTTTCCAAAAGCAAAGTCATTCTGAAACTACATTTGTAATTTAATTTAAAAGATTTTCCTTCTCTTGATAAAAAAGTCGGGGGACGTTGATTTGATTAATTAAGTCGTAGTAGCTTAACCTCCGTTTTGTAGGCCTTAGCTGGGAAGATTTGAATCTTTGAAGTTTTCATTTTTCATTTTTAATTCTATTTTAAATGTATTAAAATATATTATTGTTAAAATAATACTTTGCCAGTGTGATTTCAAACAAATAAAAACTGTTTCATGATGTTTTTTGTTATAAAGCTTTGTAAGAGCCTATAACTTTCCCTAAGCTGGTTAATAAACATCTACAAGTAAGTTTCTGGTGTGAAATCTTTTTCAAGTTTTCTTAAATAATATGTTTGTTTATTCGTAGCTGCTGAATTAAAATAGAATTTACAATCCATATATTTTTCTTCAAATTTCATGGGTAACATAATAAAAACCTCCATAACTCCAATTTGTCCCAGAGTGCAAACAACGCAAAATGAATCGGGGACAGACAAGGCTTTTCAGAAAATACTTGTTTGTTAATGTCCCAAGAAGCATCTTCCCAGCCAGTGGTCTACAACACGGAGGTTACGCTACTAAGACTTTGTTCATGGGGCATTTTATTCCATTCATAAGTCAGTGCTTGTCGAAGCTAAGCAAGATTTTATTGTGGCTGACCACGTGAATAAATGAATTTCTTCCCCCAATCCCTAATGTGTTGATCGGCGACATGTCTGAAGACAAGAATAGCTAGTCTAAAATATTGATGTTGTTTTGTTTTAAGAAAATGAGTGTGAAAACAGCTGTATGCGCCCTTGCCTTTCATGCTGTAGATTACGCATACGATTCTAAACGTAAGAACGGCAATACAATAAGCCGTGGCATTAATACAGATTGGCACAAAGCCTTTAAACATGTTTTACTGTGTATCGGTCGACTGCTCACACGTACATAGCAATAAAATTGCGAGATTTTGATACACGTTTAAATCAAGTGCAAAGTGTGGAATTTAACAAGTCACGTGCATCATGACGTCGATACTTTAAATTTCGTAAGTCTGGTTTTCAAGACTTTACTCTGCTTGAGGTATCAGATCTTGTAAAAATGGAAAAATCTTCAAAATACATGACATTAAAATCTACATTTTTAAATGTACCGAGTATATAAATTTTTTAACTGTAATCATGCTTTCTTGCTTATTATTTTTCTGGCGTATCATATAATTCTTAACTTTCACTGAAAATCTGCTCAATACAAATTGTGGTATTTTTTCTAGTGCTTTGTTTCATAAATGCAAACGTTTCAGAGATTTACATTTCTAGCCATGCAAGACTCACCTGTATTAAATAATACTCCTTTCTAACAACTTCGTAGCTGATCATAAGAATTTAAACAAAGGAAACAAAATATCCATGTTTTATTGAAGAGAAAAATACAACGGACTCGCTCCGTTTCGGATCTGATCGCTCGGACTGGCAAACATTTTGCTTCTCAAAACAATGCAAGTGTTCCCTATCATCAAAGTTGCGGCCAGTGTTCCCTATCATTGTCCATTTTTGCGTTTTTCACATCAGTTGCATACAGAAATTGGATATTTTTGCACCAGAAGCATTTTTTCTGTCGGGATATAACAAATTTTTTATGCAACAATCAGCTCACTTGCGAAAACTTGCCAGAAGAACGATTTCATCAAGATCCAAGTGTACCCTATCACCGAGCAGTTCAAGCTGCCAAACACTGTACACGAAATACCGCATAAACTACAAAAGCTGGCAAAATTTGGAATACACTATGCAATCTGTCTTCGTGTACGGGGTACTTTAGTGTTTGTTTCATTTAAAATGGTCCAGGACTAAGCGAGAAACAAGTAAAAACATACCTCGAACCGAGAGAATTTTTTGGTTGGCGGCCATGTTTTTGTCACGTGATTCCCCACCATGTATAATATAATCAGAAAATTGCAACTACAGTTTGTTTGTTTTTCGATGTGCGACTGATCAAATATTTGAAATTCGACCTGGTTCTGTCAGATTTTTTCAGCTGACACATTTATGACCTTCATATAAGGAACTGCTTTTTGATCTCATTGTGAGCACTTTAATTTTGTTTGTAAATACTAGGAATTCTTAGCAATACATCGTCACCAAAATGCAAAAACGTTATAATTCATTCTTATTTAAATGGTACTTAAAATTTATATAAACATATCAAGAATGGCTACATCCAGCAGACACAGCATCCCCATGCAGCCAAATAGTATAGAGGAGAAGAGAGCTTGGTTATGCAATGATGAGTTTTAAAATAGACGCCACAAACAATTAACGAAAGTGAGAACAGGAGGGGTTGTCACATCGAAACGGTCAATGGCAAAATAATTTGCCACTGGGGGGGGGGGGGGGGGATAAACCTGGTTAAAGGAATACAGCCCTCAAATTTGTCCCAATAGGTTCTCATATGAACAAAAAGAGTACCAGTTGTCTTGGGTGCGCCAATAACTCAAGTGTATGTTAAATAAAACGAAGAAAATTGCAATTCGGTGAACATCCTAGTGGCTCAAACTTCATTCGCTTAGAATTATGTCAGTAAAATAAACTTTATTAGAAGCGAGATATTAGACTATTGACGAATGTATGGTACATTATCTATTTTAGAGATATTTTTGACTCGGAGTATACTTCTAGAAAGTCCCTTTGCTGTTAAGAATTTGAAATTTTTCAACTAAGCCAAATAACAAATGATGACGATTTTAAGATTGTTGTTGTTGTTTTATAAAACACAGCTACAGGAAAATCTAATATGCACATTAAATTAATTATAGTATAAACTTTAAAATTGCCAGGATGCTTTACATGTTCAAATATTGACACTATGCGATAACTTTTATGTTTATTTCGTTCAAGTTGAGCAAGCCATTAAGTTTTTACCCTTTGCTCTTTCGGTTAATGTGTTCGAAGTCATAAGCTCTCTGTGTTTGTGTAATTCTGTATATAACTTTGTCGAGTTTGAGTTTGTTGGAATGAATTTACTTGACCACCATTCACTTAATTCAGATTTAAATTTAAAAGTCTCTCCATACATAGAGTCAGTACAGTTATCAGTTAAATAACCCGTTACCGATGTCATGCAGTGATGGTGACGTATATCACGGCTATCCGATCAACCTATTTTGGGGTTGTCCCGGCTAGCTCAGTTAGTTGCGTCGCCGGAAGTGCAGGACTAGGCGCTGTCGCCGTGACGGTGCGGTTTCGCTCCCAGCTAGAGGCACTATCAATTTATATTTCATTACAATGAGCCGGTTAACTAAGTACTTCAAAACAAATAAATAACACACTGTAAAAATGTATTTTATATTATTGTATAATTTTGCAAAATCCAGTATTCACTGTTAATACCCTATAATACGATTTAGTTTTCCGAGTTTTGATTTTTATATTTATCCCTTCTTTACAACAATAAGTTTTAAAAGAAACACTTATGCACTCAAAGTAAATATTTGGGCTTTGGTTAGCACATAAATATACTACACATCAAAAGGAAATTACTGATCTTATTATCACAAGAGATATATTGAAACGGGTGCAGATAACAATTATGTCTATCCTACCGTACTAAGACGAGTTCTTTGTCTCGTCGTCGAACCCTGGACAGAGGGTTATAACACTTAGATTTATAACCAATCTCAATTTAAGCATCTGATTGGACCAGTCGCCATTTCAGCCAATCTGATCCTTGAGATTTGAGAATGGTTTCCATTCTCAATTTTATAATCTTTGGGCCTGGACAAAAGTTTGTTTCCGCCAATTTCAATTTTAACTTAATTGCCTGTTCCAGGAGTAAAAATTTTTAACATAAATATGCTCACACATTAAAGTTGTTATCAAGTTGTTATAAGTTGTTTGGCAAGCTATCGTCGAAACATGTTCCATGAATAGAATGTATCTGTTGTTTGCCGTAAACGTAAGCAACAAACGTTGTTGTTGCTTTCAAAATTTAGGTGCTAGAGTCAGGCTAATATTTATTGTAAATTGAAAGTCTTTAAGTTAGATTTTCGTTATATTCATCAAATGTGTGTATATTGATTTTGTTGTTATTTTTATTATTATTATAAGATTTATTATTTGCATATTGTTGTCATAGCAAAAACAGAATATTTGTTTATAAATTTTTTGTTAAATAATGGTAATAATAAGATACCTGGCGAAGACTGAAAAAGTCGAAACGCGAAGTATAAATATTTTCAAAATCCATGTGTTGTTTTTCCATCCAACTATTTTTATTTGTATTATGTTTTGAAATCGTTCAGTTAATAAACATTCTACACGTCATTTTCTTTTTACTCATATATATAATAAATCTATTTTAAGTCCATGAAATTTTTTGAAAATGAAGCTCATTTCTTGTAAACGTCTTTTCGTTGATTAAAATGATAATGTTTTTTATTTCTTACTTAAGATTTACTATTATGTTCAAAGGTTTCCTTTGAATCTATTTACATATTGTTGTCATACCAATGTTTGTCAAAATAGCAGATTTGTTTGTAAAGTTGTAGAAATACCATAATGGTGGTAATAAGAACGTCGTATGTATTATTTCTAATACATTTTCCATTGTTGATTGTTTGTAGTTCCTTAGAATTTTCTAGAGCGTAGTAAGATCTTAAAGTTAATATTTCTTTATTGTTTAATCTATTAAAGTGTTCAACCTTTGCTTTCTGAAACAGCCAACTTTCTAAGCCTAGAAAGTTTTAACAAGCTGCGAATACATATTGTTGTTGTTGTTTTTTAAATTGATCTTTATATTAAGGTCACCTGACTCGATTTTCATCGTTTAATTCTGGCTGGTCCACTTTTCCAGAGATATTTATAATTATTGCAGATATCGAAATGTGCTTAAAGAACGAATGGTTTGTTAGGAAGTGAAATGAATAAATGCAATAATCTTGATAAACTAGAAATTTAACGAGAGTAATTTTCCTAAATTATTTTTAGATTTCTCTTCGACAAAGTATTTAAAGTGTCATAACATTTACTTTCAATTTCGTTGGCATTGCTATTGTTCCATATTATTGACTCATCGGCCAAGTATTTTTGATTGTTATTGTTGTCCAGTCCATCGTTATGTCTCTGATATTTGCGTATCTTCGGCATAATATGTACCTTAAGAATTAATTTTTGTTCGTTGTTGTGGAATGTGATTCCTTTAATAAAATTGATTCTGGTCATATCATAACAATCAGTATTTCTGCAAGGAGAATGAAAATATACGGCGAAATCAGATCACCACGTAATAAGTTGAAAAAAAAAGAAATTTGCTATTTTGTAAAATGCCATATTTTGAAATAGGGTTATTCCATGCTTAAATAAGTTACCGAATCTATCAAAAAAATTAGAACCTTATGAATAAACTTCCATAAAATGGAATAAAATGGAATCAAACGCCGCCTTAAAATCAATTGATAACAAGTGTGCATCTTTATTTTAGAGTCCACATTCAAATACATATAAGTATACAACACGTAAATTCTTGATAATAAATTTCCCGGCTATACACCCCCTTCGATCATAATGAATAATTTCATTTCAGTTTTTTTAATCAGTTTGCATTTACAGATGAGGCAAGTGTATATAATTCGCCATTTCTGTTAAAGAAAAGACACGGTTAAAACAATCCTTGTACAAAAAGTGAAATATGCATATCAGGAATGGCCAGAAATGTTCTTATGCAAACTTTTTGTATTTTGATTGATGCTATGTTATATTATGATTTTAAAGATATTTAGTAAAAGCATGTCCCGCCTCCTAGAAGCCTTGCCGCTTTGCGGCTTGAACATCTGTCTTTGACGGACAGATGCTGGTCACAACAGCTCACAACCTCACAACCCGAACCTCTGGCTCGGATGTTCTAAAATTATTTTTGGAACACAAGAAATGAGATTTTAAAAAATACAACTGGTGCTTATCAAAAAAGGACAGTTATTTGTCTGGAGGTCACATAAGCAATTGAATAAAGAACGGTTTACAGAGTGCATTGGTGTTTATGGACAACCCGTTAAAATGTTTTCAAAGAAATGAAGTGCATTTATATGTGTTCCTTATCATCACTCACATTTATTCCTTATCAACACCAACGTCATATTAGTAAGGTCAATGACTTTAATTATCATATTTCCAGGACAATCCCCCTTTAATCTTAGAATTTTCCTTGAAAATGTAATATTTTATTATAACTTGTTTATTACTCGAGATATTAACTTAGACTTTAAACATATAATCCTTTTCACCTGTCACATTATATGCAGTGTGTTTCGTCTCTTTCACATGCATATTTTTATTACATATGTATACCACTGCTTTCAAAGATGCATTTCGGGGGGCATATGTCAAATTTCAGTGACAGCTCTTGTTATTGTTATGATGATGTGTCTTAACAATAAGTAATCATTTTATGTTGCAGAAGATTCTGTACATTCATAAATAACTTGATTTAGCACATGATTATTTAGTATTCCTTAACTAGGATTTTTACTGTAAACATTCTTCTTATTCATAGAATCTAGACTGTGGAAACTTTACTCTCTCAGTTCAGCTTGTTCAGGTTAAAAGCTTCTGCTTTGTAATATTAGTTCAAAAATTTCAAAATCTATGAGACATGAAGTTCTCGACGGCATGATAAAAACACTGAACTGTGTCTAAAACATGTTTGTCACATGTTTTACTTCATAACTAAGATATCATATTTATAAGTTCACTTAAAATAAAAAAATGTGAAAGTTAGTTTAAATGGAACATTCGTAACTCAGACATTTTGATACTCTCAAAGTAGACCGACTGGTTGCATATAGATGTGACATTGACGGTCTGTTTATCTCTCCCTTCATTAAATCTTAATGGTTTTTTTTTTCAAAGGCATGTGCGGAATGCAATAGAAATGTCATACAAAGAAGCCCTTATTATAAAAGAGTGAAATATGAATATCAAGAATTGCCATACCTAGAAAACACAGCATCCCCACGCAGACAAAAAGTGAAGAGGAAACAATAGCATGGGTTGTTCAAATGTGACACCACAAATAATAAACGAAAAAGAGAACCATAAAGGTAACCACTTTGAAACGGTCAGTGGCAAAATGGCAAAATAATTTTTGCCACTGGTGTTTAACCACATTCAAGGATGCACAAACATCACACTTGTTTAAACAGGTTTTCATATGAACAAACAAGTAATGATTATCTTGGTGAATTAGCTCAAAACCACACATCAACTCGACATTGTGAGAGTCGTTCATAAATATGGCTATGTACACAATTCCAAATTACATGCGCACGCGCATCTCCTAGATAACCAATTTCCTATACATGACAATTACAGCCGGAAAATAAAATTTGGTACACAATTTCATGCTACATGCACAGTTACAGCCTGAAAATATTATTTTGTCCACAATTTCATGCACTACATGCGCACGCGCATCCCCCAGACAGCCATTTTCCTATACATTACAATTACAGCCTAAAAATAAGATTTGGTACACAATACCATACTACAAGCACATGCAAATCTCCTAGACAGCCAATTTCCTTTACAGTACAATTACAGCCTGAACACTATCATGCCGCGGATTATTTGTTTCCTATGATTTAAATAAGAGTTCACCTTTTGGTCATAAGAAGTGGTCTTTTCTAAAATATGACCAAAGAACATTCTACTATAAAAGTATATCTGCCACTAGCATTCAAATTTATCAGTTTTACTTAATGATTATATACAGCAAACACATTTATTGTTAAATTAACTAAATATAAAATAAATGAAATTGACGCATAAGACCTACATGTTATAGTTTTAAGAAAGAGGATAAATGTCACAGTATTGTACTATTGGCAGGTGGTATTTCAGAAAATTAAGGTGTTAATATCTATTGTGTAGCTACGAATGCACACATGTGCAATGTAATTAAATCGTAGTTAATTGAAAAAATAACTGTGACCACTATATTAAACCTCTTAAAATGCTTAAAGCAAATCATTAAACGCCTTTTGTTAAGTACAACACACAGGGTATAAATCAGTTGCAGCCACAATCAAGTAATTAAATTCAAACTGAAATTTACAACAACGCTGGAAAAGTTGCATCATTGATTAGACCATGTCAACAGATAATATAGG
Source organism: Corbicula japonica (assembly GCA_038501625.1). Classification (NCBI taxonomy): domain Eukaryota; kingdom Metazoa; phylum Mollusca; class Bivalvia; order Venerida; family Cyrenidae; genus Corbicula; species Corbicula japonica. Next base: position 22,368 of record JAZAYU010000966.1, read on the forward strand.
TTACTTTAAACAATATATTTTAAAAAATAACAACTACAATACGTTAGAGGCATTTAAAACTGAATAGATTAAGGACAATCAAAATAGAATGTAGACTAGATATTTTTGAAAATGATGTCATATTAAAATGAAACAAATTAGCACTTGTATTAACTTGTATTAAACAATCTAAAATTAAATGTCTATATGAAAAATAAGTTAACAGGCACAAATAACTGCTAAAATGATGGTTAGCGTAAAGTGATCTAAGTACTAAGTAGAGTATCGACGTTGTTCAATGGTTGTGCTATGTTTACGAAATTTGGGTGCATCAAAAACAGGTACAGCCGGTAATCAAGGTCTCGCTTGAGATTAAAATACAGCGATTTGCCACTGACCGATCCAAGCTGGTAACCTATCAGGGCTGAAGGTTATAAAACTGAGTTTGGAAACCAGTCTCAAATCTCAAGCATCTGATTGGCTGAAATGGCGACCAGTCGCCATTTCAGCCAATCAGATGCTTGAGATTTGAGACTGGTTTGCATGCTCAGTTTTATAACCTTGGGCACTGGTTGTCCTTTTTGTTATTTGTTTGTGATGTCTATTTTGAAATTAATCATCTTATAAAGCCATGATCTCTTTTCCTTTCTATTTTAGCTGCGTTGGCAGGATGGGTTTTCTGCGTGTGACGATTCCTTATATGTATATTTTAATATATTACTTTTTTTAAAATCCGGCTTATAGCTATTGGTTTAGCTGTGAGCTCAACTCTGTCTCATATTTGGTTGTTATGGAAACGAGCAGGTTAATGTGAGTCAGAAAATTGCAAATCAGAAAGTAACAGAAAGTAAAAGAAAAAGTGACAATGACGTAGTATTCTCACCCAAAGTGAGCACACTCACCCAAAGTTCTAATTGGTCACTTTTTGTGTATAATTTTTCACAAGAAAAACATTGAAATAACTCCTTTCTGGGATCAGATGACAACAACAATGTAAGCTTAAATTTTGTAACAGTTGACTTTGGAACAGTTTGGCAGGGTTATCATACATTTTGCTAAAATGAATGTCATGCACGAAAAGGTCAAGCAGCCAGAAATTTGTTGTTTTGGTTGTTTTGTTTTAAAAAGACCCATGATTATAAGCAGGGAAAACATAAAACCTTATCAATCGGCAGCATGTTTGTTTAAATAAATCCCCTTCAAAGTATCCAATTATAATAACCTCCCTTTCAAGTAAAGACTGTTCTAATTGTGACCCTATGGTGTAAGTTAATGATATTGAATTCATTGAAGAAAACCATCAATAAAAATAAAACGACTTAATATAATTGGTTTCAAAACAAAAGAGTTCTTTAAAAACTAAAAATTATTTGTTGTTGTTGTTATTGTTTTTCCATAATTAATTAATCTATTTAGTTATACATATGGACAACATTAATGCTATTTTACCGTGAAGTGCATAATAAGCAATGTCGTCTGCTCGACTTTCAGAGGACGCCTAGCTACGACATAAGTTGCTCTAGAACACTTGTAACAAAATACGGCTTAATTCGTGTTGTTGTTAGTTGTAAAAAGACCCAAATAGATCGTGAAGAAAATTACAGATTGGGTTGAACGGAAATAATGATAATAACTCGTCTTGAAGGCAAATTACCAATGGAATAAAAGTTTTTATAAAACTTAAAATAAAATGCAATTCTTCTTAATGATAAATTCAATTAAACCCATTATCTTTAGTATAGAATTTGAACAATAAACAACGATTTAACCAGACAGCAATATAAATTGGTTTCTTTTTGTAGTCACAAGACAGACCAATTGAACTGTTTAAAGTATTGGTGTAAGTTTACATTTTTCGTACGAATAATAGATTTTAATCAGTGACAGACACGTTTTTCTGTCCTGTATAAGGGGTCTACCTGTGTAGGTCACCTTTTCAACCGGTACTTGTAATGCTCCAAACAGTCTTATTCCAAGAATTTAAAAACAAACCACGAAAAAATCAACAATATTATTTTAAAAGGTGAAAACAACGAATTTAAGAACTCAGAAAATGTCGTTTAACTGACAACTACGAAATTTATTCCCACGAATATTAATTCATTGATATTTTGTTAGACGTAAGTTGGTGTGAATTGGTGGTATATTATCGCTGGTATAAATCCCTGACAGCAAGTTTGCTTTACATACTAGGCGTTGTTCCTGTACGGGTTCGCTCCCCCGTAAGGGCATTATCATTTTACATACCGTCGCCACCTAGCAATAAACAAATGTTTGATTAAAACACCGAAGCACTGGTCTAGAGAATAATTCATAATTTTCTTGCTGTGATTTTCTATCGGTCTTAGTGAAAGGGTCTGTAATTGTGGAGGTGACTACTCTTGAAACCATTTTCACTCTGTCAGACCCTCATCAGCGTGGGTTCGAGTCCACCCTGCGTCGGAATCTATCGTGTGATGAAGTCATCCACCAGAAAAGCAAGAATATGTTTATGTAGGAAGTGGGGCTCTTTTATTTGTAGTTAATCTCGGTCTAAAAGCCGGCCGGCCGGTATTACCTAATATTCTAGAAGAGGATAGTTATTCGAAACGGAACCTTCAACAAATAAACGAATAAAAAATAGCATGCACTACATTGATGACTCAATTTGCACCAGTAGCAACATGAATCCTGAACTCAAGTGCACCAAGTTAACTAAATAATTAACATTGTCAGTGGCTAGAGGCTGGTCTGAGACAAAACAAGCTATCAGATTAAACGGACGATGACATAGGTAACCCACGTCTGAAGGAGTATAATTAGTTCTTGGTATTTTATCCACCCAAACTGGAATGAACCGCCAGAGTTTAAGAGATTTTAAGTTTCTGTTATTTTTTATTATTGTTTATGCTAAGTTCGTGTACTTTAAATATTTATACTAGTATCCTACATGACTATTACAGAAATTTATTATATAATTGTTACTTGTTATGTGATTTACTTTTTACATTCGTTACAATTACAGAATTAAGAATATCACAGTATTGTCAACAAAGTTACGCGGTAAAATACGTACATTTGTTGATAGTTAATGTCCGAAGAATAATAATAAATCTGCGTTGTAACGCCGCATAGCAGAATTGCCGCAATGTTGTTGCAGTTGTTGATGATGATGATGATGATTGATTGATTGATTAATTGATTGATTGATTGATTGATTGATTGATTGATTGATTGATTGATTGATTGATGTCGCTGACAAATTTAACTTCCCCAGAGCAAATATGGAGCTTTGATGATTGTTTTGATTTTTTTTTAACATCCAGCTGGGGAATAGATAGCAGTTGAAATGAGTTTTCCGTCAGCTAAGGGGAAACAACCGCAAAAATGAAAAAAAAACAACATTTTTCCGTATTTCATAGGAACGAATATGGAGAATGGTTTATTATCACTTTACTTTATTACGATTTGTTAATATGAACAGTTAGTAAAATTTGGTTACCATAATGTAATTAGTATTTATTTACAAGCAACATTGTCGATTAGATGGGTGGCCATGGGTTAAGGGGGCACTAACATTGCGAATGGTGTAGCGTAGTAGTTAATTAATCCCAGGTGTATATTAAACGAACACTGATTAAAGTTTCTAAATAGTTTACTTTCGACTTTCTAAGTTTCTTGAACAATAATTATATTAAAAGTTTCTGAATAGTTTTCTGTAAGCAAATAACATTACAATAATTTCTGTTTGCACATATCCCGACTGACATAAGTTCCCCTTATAATAATTTAGTAATTTAGTGTTCCCCTTGCCAGAAAATGAAAAGTCATTTGACAGTTAGATAAATGAATTACACATGTACATTTTATGACCTTATATGATGAAACACTTTTAAACTTTTTAAAGAAACCTAATAAAATAAAATCCTACAACCTTTTAAGAATATTAAAAAATAAACTTTTAAATTTTAGCGTATATAAATAACCTATAATATGATGCGGCAAATTATAAATATAATTTCCCCATAACATTACAATGGCGAAAACTGTCAAAAATTTCAAAAATGAATTTTTGGGAAAATACTCGTTGCCAACTAGATTTTAGTGAAGAAATGTATCAATCTAACTATATACTAATGTTTGCAAGCTCAGCGTAGTCTTATTCATGTTCTTATGAACAAGTACACACTAAAGCAAAAGAAAAACCGTTTGCATGAGAACTTAAATTCATGCACAATATACCAAAACAACTCAATCCGAAATAAGTATGATGGTCTACAATCATAAGTGCTAATTCTTCAAAATAATGTTAGGGTTTTCATGAAATTCAAGAAAAACTTACTTTCGGGTCTTCTTTCGGTTTCAGGGCCAAATCATTTTGATGTACCTTTTCAAAACTCGACATTAATTCCCACTGACAGACCAATGAAAGCAGAGAAATATAGTATCATGTGGCTGTATTTAAGTTTGGATTCTCAAGCTGTTCGAAATATATGCTTTATTTACATAGAACAGACACACACCAAGGAAATACCGTTTGCACAACAACTCTAAAATGTTTAAAAGGTCTAGAAAAATGATACATATATTGCGTAAATCAGGAATTTTAAGTCGTACATCTAAATGTTTAGACCATCGAACCGAAAGTAGACCCGAATTCTTGAATTAAAATCTATTTGACAATGAGTATTTTCGCCAAATTTCATTTTTGAAAATTTTCACCATTTGCAGTGTATGTGAAGCCTTAATGCAGCCAAAAGATAGAGAGGAAAAGAGAACACAACTTGATCAAATATTGTAACAAGTTGAACTTAAATGTCAAAAGATATCATTGGAAACACATTTTTCCTTACCGTGCTTCCCATTGATCAAAAGAATGGATCACTCCACAACAGAAAAAAGTATCATTTGGGATGAATTTATGTCTAATAATATTAATGTTCCTGTTTGCGCGGGAAACATGAAGCATTCCAAAAGCCATCTTTTCAGCATTTCGTGGTTAGCAGAGTTACATTGCGGTGGTCATTTCAATTGAAGTTTTTATAGAAACTAATGGTAATGAATTAACTTTCTTTTTTTATTTGGCTAGACTACAAATTAGGATCTGTGGATATCAATCAAAACGTTTTAAAGGTGTAAGTTTTAACAGAGAGATATAAAACCAACATTACAGACTATAGGACGATAATAAGAAGTCTCAGTCTCGTCATCTAGATTGTTTTGTTATATCGCCGACAATATGATAGTTTTTAGTTAATTGAAAGTGTCTGATAAAGAGTAACATACAATTATTTACATTCGATGTAAAAAGAGAATTTAATCAAGAGCGTCAACAATAACACCGAGAAAAGGTAAAAACAAATTAAATAATTAAAGTGAAAGTCCGATAATTATATAGAAAGATGTTAATGAAAAGAAAGTTTTTGCATAAATTGTTTGAATTTATACCGCCACAGACAGAAACATTAAAATTGTCATATAAAACCAACTCGCTTAATTATTTCACAAGGAAATAGCCCTTGAGTACTAAAACTATTGCCTCACCTCGAGAGATTTCAATAAGACGTATTAATAAAATGTACGCATGCGTAGTTCAACGCCGACCCATACACGTACGGCCATATAATCCAACTAGAAAGAACGAGTAATACAAATTTTACCACGCATTTCGGCTGCAGAGAGGTTTCTGAGAGCATTGGCAGGCTAGCAAAGGGTTGACAATGGCTTCCGTTGAACTTTTACTTCCGCTTTGTAAAATTTATTGACCATTTTAAAAACACTTTTTACTTAGCGGTGAAGTTTTTGTTAAAGAATTAAATGGATTGTGTTTATGTTGTTTGCATTGGTGTACAAAATGTGAATGTTGTCAAAATTATGTTCTTTTAAATGAGACATCTCTCACCTATATTACATATAGACTCCATTCCAGTACAAATTGTTTATACCGATTATAATTATATTATCCAACTGTCTACTGCGATTCAATATTTAGGCGAGATTTAGAAAGAAGATGGCGAGGGGCTTCATAAAAAATATTCCCTTAAACCGGGTGGAGCTTAAATGAGCCTGTCTGATATAGTAAATGTATCGATTGGCACCCTTCACGCTAATTTAGTAGTTCTACATTTTTTTCAAAAATAATAACATCTTGAATGAAAAAAAAATATATCACCAAAGAAATATTTTCTCATGAATTGTCCTATGTACAATCACATAGGTTCTTACATGTTTCCATGGACAATGTTAAGAAAACATTACTATAAAATATATCAGACAAGCGGAACATTTTTCGGATATTTGATTCAGATAGGAGGAAATGAATGTTTTAGTCAGAATCGAATGTTTATTTAAAACCCAAAGTAGCGTACTGACCGAATCAACTTGTACTGACTAAATGAGTTAGGTCAAAACAGCGGTTATATTGTAATACAAAATCTGCTGCAGTATATTTAAACTGACCGAGATATTTTTATTTGGACTCAATCAGATTAGCGACGGTTTGTTTCGAAATTTGTAGTACATGTTTTAAATGCTTTAAGATTTAAGTTGAGATCAGTGAGAAAATATTTTTATTTGGAGTAATTTGCTTTATTTAATTAAAGTCAAACCTGTGCTAAAGACCACGTGTAAACAAAGACCACACATTATTTTGTCCCACTGACTGATTTAAAGAACCAAGTGAACAAAGACCACCTGTCTTAAAGACCACTTTTGGGTTGTCGCCTGGGTGGTCTTTGTAGACAGGTTTGACTGTACCTTTATCATATGATAAGCCCAGATTTGCACGTTTAAAACAATTAGATTGGTTACATGTACCCGTGAAAGCCAGGTGTACGTCTTCCGTGTCATAAACGGCATAGACCCATCATATTTGAATGAGATGCTCACTCATTTTGAAAAGCGGTACCTGTTACTTTCCAAAAGTGAACTGTGTTTTATTGTGCCGAAGCGTCGAACAAAACTGGCTGAGAGGTCACTGGCAGTGAAATGCCCTTCACAGCAGTTTAAAAATATCCAGCTAGAAGCCAAAATTAAATCATGTCTTTTTAGACAGTTTAATGGCATTAACATTTTGGAATCGTGTGCAATAACAGACAGTGTCTAAATTCATGTTCTATAATCTGGAGTACGCTGTCCATTGATTGAATTTATATGTTTGATATCTGTATTTGTTATATGTGTAAAGCGCAAATATAAGAATAATATTATTTAAATGTTTGCTCTATATAAATGTCATTCATTTGTATTTGTATCTGATATGTTGATTACGCTGAACAAAGGTTGGAAAATGTAAAACGCCATCGAGGAAGTGCAAGGGCAGTTACGGGAAGATCATTTTGAAACACATGTTAACTGTGCGGCAATCTAACAGTTACAAGCCAATGAAAGAACGTCTTATGTTTAATGAAACAGAAAATGGAAAGGAATAGATTGACGAACATATTTGCATAAGTCTAAACCGATTTACGAAAGTTGAAACTAGATCTAATTGATAACCGCGTCAACCAATCGACTGGTATTTACCAAACTTGTTGACGTACACATATCTCAGACAATCTGACTTCTGATAATTTTAGGAAATCGGAGAATAAAGCTTTCAACGAAGAGAGTGCATGCCTTATAATAATATTTTTTATAACAATGTTAAAATTTAATTATAACTTCTAAATAATTTATAAAGTCGGCATTAGTGTGTGTGTTTGCGCGCGCGTGTGTGTATGTTCGTGCATGAGTGATTGTGTGTTTTGTTTGTCTATTTATAATATATCTTGGAGCACTTGATATTTTGTTCTAATTCAAATGTTTATTGATATTTTCAAATAAGACAACTGTTATTGTGACAAAGAACGACAGGTCTTACACCGTTGAATTTTATGTTTTTGTTGAATGAAAGCTTTAGGAAGATTGAATGATTAACGCTTAAAAGCAGCTGAATTTTGTTAAGGCGAATAATGATCGTTCCATCTATTCACACGTTGACATTTCCGATTCTGAGGAAAAATATTTTCAAAATGACGTTATGTCGTCATAGAGTTACAAACGAGCATGTTTCCAGACAATTATTGAAAGAAAAAAGAATTGGGTTCTATGTTCGTCTATTTTGATATTTAAGACTTCTTACATCATTCAGTGCAATTGTTACCGAAATGCATTAAGGTAGAAGTCATCCATAAAATGAGGAATAAGTTGTTTTTTATTAGTTTGATGTCTTTATTAGACAGGATTAAAATATTTTTGTCAAAGAATATTTTGTGACCAGTTTGCGTTGTTTTGTTGATTCATTCTTGGGCATGCAAATTTAAAAAAAAAAGTCCTATAAACTGCTGCATTCACATTTCTCATATCTTTCCATTCACATGCCTGAAAATTAAATTATACATGAACATCGCATGTACTGATACAGGCTCGGTTGGTTGTGCCTGTTCATGGTCAGTATTAGAAATGCATATTACTGCCCACGCCGCCTAGCACCGGGTTGAGCACATTTCAATATTTACACCAGTAAACAGTACAATGTAGATCCATCCCAAACGATGGTATGCGTGTGACGCTGAACATGGAACCTTCAATGTAGTATCTTCAAATTTATTCCATTTCAGCGGCGAATGGCCCCCAGATAAAAAAAAATGGGTTTGCCCTTAACGAGAAAATGACAAGAACTGAACATATAAGAATTTTTAAAATGGGATCTGAGAAAATAAATCGTGTATATCACAGAAAAAGCAAAAGGCAAAACAACAATAAATATATCCTTAAGGTGATTGAACAATACCCAAATCTATATTGGCTGGGATATTTTAACCATCTATCTTTGAAGAAAACATTAAACTCGTTCCTACCTGCCATAAAACTATCGGCTTCGCTATCAACAAAGCATGACGTAACTCAATATACGTGTAAGATCTTTATTTTCATAATAGTGTTTTGTTTGCAACACGCCATCTATTTGCATTCAAAGAACCCAATATACTTTAGTCACACAATCATTATCTCTGCTGTTATACAACCTTGTGTGTTATTCTTCTCAAACATATTATTATTTTCTGATTAAAATGAAAACAGGGATCGGTGTAAAAAGACATACAATACTTATAGAATTCGTGTTACTTTTTATTGTTTTTATTGTCTGCTAACAATGAGATATTGTCCAACAACATTGACCTGGCACTCTTGAATTTGACCCTGTAGTCGGTATATTTCGTAAACTTTACGATCTAAATTTAAATCGATATGTTATGTATAACCAATTTTAATAAGCTACAAAATGTAAGAAGTCCGCTTAGCGCAGACGGTAAAAGTGTTTAAATTCGACAATAAAGACGTAAACTCGTGGGTACGAATTAATGTTTTAGCCACTTATGTTATTTTTATTTTAATTTTAAACTTTCCATTCTTTTAAAACTCGTAAAGACTGATATTTTTCTGTGTAAACTACCGGTGTAGTGTTAAGTATATTATAACTGAATATTTTGCATGTATGGGCTAAAGTAAAATGCATTTATAGCCTATACGGTTGCATAATGTCACAAATAAAATTGTAGAAAAACACTATTCAGAGGGTATTCTATGTAGCACTTTATTTGTCCTTGATCGTATAGTGGGTTTTGAATAAAAGAACACTGTCCTGTTTCTACCGTGTATTACTTCTATCCAAAATATTCCGCGATTTATTATCTAAGTACCCAAAACTTTCTAAGACTCAACTTCTCCAGATCTAACCCAAAACTAAAAACTTCTTCATGACTAGCTTTCCAAAACTTCCATAACTTACGCTTTCCAGATCAAACCCCAAACTAAAACTAAACTTTCTCAGGCCTGCCAGGTGTTATGTACCTGTTCAAAATTTGATTGACAGGTAGATTCCCTCTAGCAGACTTGTTTAATCTGCCAGTGATAGCCAACGATAATTCTGGGAAAATTATTCTCCAGGTAAATTAGCATTGCTACTATCAGAGAGGCAACAAAAGTGTTACGGTATTAAAGAGGCGAATTACTAAAAGTTTAAACTTGAACATACCAAAATATTAATGTCCTGACCCCTATTTTGTTGCCTATCTTGTTACATCTAAGACCAGATGTACGAGTAGTAAAACGATTTCAAATGATTTTTTACAAGTAAAAGAAAAAATGTGTATTTTTATAAAATAATGTTTGTAAGGATTCGAACCAGAGACCATCAGATCCGTAGTCCGGCATGTATACCAATACACCACAACTCACTGACGTTCGGAGTGAACAATTATAACAATTTGTTCTCTGGTAACATGTATGTACCAGTGTTTTTCCTATGACCTTTACGAAATTTAATGAGGTGCCAGGTCAATATTGTTGGACAATATCAAGAAATTTCTTGAAAAAGGCGAGTCCATTTACGATAAAGAATTCAGTAAGTAAGTTATTTATTGTCCATTTCTCTCGATCCCAACTCGGGTAATTTTATTGATTAAAAACTATTCTTCCTATTACAAAAGGTATTAAATCATAATTTACTGGTTCCTTTATGACCTTTGGGTGTCGTTTAACGCGTTACTTATGTTGGTAAATATTACTTCTGAAAAATATATCTGTTATAATATTAAGGTCTTTTCATACAGATGATTTTAATATCCCAGTCACTATAGCTTTTGGTATTGTTTAATCCCCATGAATATTAACCTCCTGCTTTTAAAGACCAGTTCGATTTTCTTTTATCTTAGAGGGTGATGGACATACAACGTTAATTATTATATGTCATTAATCTAAAATTTCCGCATTAAAGATTATCTGTCACTATTACGCCATTGTTTAAGATGGCTGTTTAAGTTTGGTTGATTTAAACATGATTTTGTCGGTGAGGGTATTAATATGCATTTCAGAACCTGCTATTGAACAGTCGCAGTCATACCAAGCCTGCAAGTTTGTCATATTTGTCGGTTTAGTTTCCCTTTCCATCGATTCAAAGAAAATCATTTTGGGTTAAGGCATTAGTAATACTAATTAATGTAAGGTAATTCATAAACCTATGGAAAGATTAATGTAAGGTAATTCATAAACCTATGGAAAGATTAATGTAAGGTAATTTATAAACCTATGGAAATATTAATGTAAGGTAATTCATAAACCTATGGAAAGATTAATGTAAGGTAATTTATAAACCTATGGAAAGATTAATGTAAGGTAATTCATAAACCTATGGAAAGATTAATGTAAGGTAATTCATAAACCTATGGAAAGATTAATGTAAGGTAATTCATAAACCTATGGAAAGATTAATGTAAGGTAATTCATAAACCTATGGAAAGATTATTAAATTTTTAGCTTCATATTCACAGTTCAATGTCTCATTGTGGATAGTTAATATAAGTTGTACAACTGTGAAGTTCCTATCATTGACGGAACAGGGACAAAATTTAGCCTAAATATTGTACTAACCAGTACATTTTAGGATTTTGTGAGTGAAATTTTCTTTGCTAGTTGACAAAAAAAACAACGGAAGATTTAAATATATTCATTCGTAGGTTGCCTGTGTTACAACATTACATCATAATTACATGTGCTTTGTGTGTAAGTGTTCTATAGTATAAATTATACAATTTTGCTATTTGAATACAAGTACTATAAAAAAGCTTGTTCGTTCTGATTCGTCACAAGGCATCTTAATTAATAGCTGGAAATGTCAAAGCTTTGATAAAAATGTTTTGTTTATTTTTTTATTTAAAAAAGCATATGAGAATGCATAGTTCATCTGCATTCAACCTATATAAATCATTTCCTCTAACATTATATTTTACTTTGAATGAAACTCAACTTACTTTCTTTCAAATTGATTTATTTAACAAATCGCCATCCAGTCCCTTTGAAAGTAATACAAAGAGAAAACAAAAATATGTGAACAGTTTGGTTTTGTCATATCAATCTATTTGATATTATCAAAGAACCATTCTCGATATATGAACAATCTATTTCGTTTTGTTCTAATTTAATTCAATTTGCACTAAAAGAGATGATCAGTGAAACATTTTAAGAAGCATTCGTACTACTTTTGCTGAAGGATGTACCATTTACGTCAAACAAACGCAAATGCAACTATTTAAGTGCTTTCGTTCTTCGTCAAAGATTGTGAGTTTTCACTTAATATATTCATATAAGTTTGCTTATATTAAAACTATAAAGGAATACCAGTATAGGCGCCCCAAATTTGTAAAAATATTTTTATCAGCGCTTCTTGCGCATGCTTTATTTTAAGATGAGGAGGTGGCGCAATTTTTAAGCGTGCTCCGTGAGGTAGCGCCGTTGTCATGTCATGACATTCCTGGTAAGATACATGTAAGCGATCCTATCTTGAATCATGTATTTAATGAATATGGTTACGTAAGTTTGTGCAAGTGTAAATACATTTCTACAATATAAACTAGGAGCGTCACGAGAAAATGTATATTTGACGTCAATCCTTGAAATATTTTGAGTAAACGACATTAATTATAGTACATTCTGGTAAATATTTATATTATATTGTCTAAATCACGTTGAAGTTAAAGCATTAGAAAATAATTATTTATACTTGTATGATAGAGATAGAAGAGTATAGATATCTTTCCAGATAAAATAACAAGTTAATTGTCAGAAATATTACTAAAAGACACATTTTCCGCGACCCATTACAAGAGGCTACTTAATACCAATCACATTTATATATATCAACAGTAGCATTGAGTATTAGCATCTACATGATAAAATGTATTCTATCACTGCTGATCTAATCTAAGCATTAATTAATAAAATCTAGAAATAAGACATGTGATAAATTGTCATATCTAATATCATACGTATGCATTCAAGTAGATAAGTAGTGTTATCTTATGATTGTTTAATGAAATTAATTTTCGGTTATCAGTTTCAGTTACCTCCCTTGATGTTTATATGCTAATTTCAAACCATGTAGGATGTCAATTGCTGTTGGTGGCGGTATAAAGACATACCTGCGCTATTATTTAGGAGGAGGGATACGGATGTCTGCCTCTTGCATGATTGACCAGGCGCTGCCGCTGCATCTGTATGGCATTGCGAAATACGATTAATTGGCAAGTCTAAAATATGTTAATCTGCGTCCCTTTTCAATGTAAGAGGAATTCCAGTTTTATTCCAGTTATAAAGATTTATTAAAACTAAACAGAATAAAGAAACTCCTATGGAAGACATGCTATATGCTTGCAAAAATGTGGGTTGCCTATGTTGAATAACATATAGATATGTAATATAAGTTAAATTGCATGAAAATTTTTACTGTAAATAAAAAACAACAACAACAAATACAAGAAGCTGTGTTTGGACAACACATATGCGGTAGCGAAGTTTGTCATGATACAAATTTAAAATGATAGCACAATGTTAAAACAGCAAAAATCACAAGTTAGTTCTAAATAATGGAAAAACACTTTCTGGTGCCAGAACCTGTGCATAAAAAGAATTACATAAAAATCAATTAATGTAACATATAATCTAAGATTATAAATTACAGATTATTCATGACAAAATTGGGAAAGTCTATAAAGTACAGATTATTCATGACAAAATTGGGTAAGTTACAGAATTTAATGTAATAAATGCCTAGGCATTTAGTACAAACATTGATGATGCAAGTATTGGGAGGGTGGGCATTTATTAGAGGCACATGATTGAAATTGAGAAATATCCAACTTGCTGAAACAAATAAACCGTTTTTATAAGTACAAAATGGGGAGATAACCCCAGAAAGGTAGCTGGAGTTATTTAACTTGTCAGAGTCATGAACTGTGCACTTTTAAGTAAGTGTGTTAAATTCATTTTACTATTCTTTGCAGAAAATGAGAAATATCCAACTTGCAGAAACAGGCTAACCATTTATCTCTTAGTTTAAAATGGGGAGATAACACTGGGAATAAGATAGCCAGAGTTATGTGACTTGTAAGCGTCATAACCTATTCACTGTTAAGTGAGTGTAAGAACTTTCATGCCAATGCCCAATGCCCTTAGTAGAAATTGAGAAATACCCAACTTGCCGAAACGGGTTAACCATTTATCTCCAAGTACAAAATGGGGAGATAATCCCAGAAAAAAGGTACATAAGGTTAGGTTTCTTGTAAGGGTCATGCACAGCAAACTAAGTGTGTAAACTTTCATGCAAATGCTCTTTGTAGAAACTAAGTAAATATCTAACTTGCCAAAACAGTTAACCATTTATCTCCAAGTACAAAAATGGGGAGATGAAACCAGAAATAAGATAGCCAGAGTAATGTAATTTGTAAGGGTCAAGATCTGTGCACTCTTAAGGAAGTGTGTTTACTTTTTATGCAAATTCTATGTGAGGAAAATGAGAAATATCCAACTTGCCAAAAACAGTTTAAATATTTATCTAAGTACAAAAGGGAAGATAATCCCAGAAAAAAGGTAGCCAGAGTTATTGAACTTGTCAGGGTCATGACCTGTGAACTGTTAAGTAAGTGCATAAACTTTCATGCCAATGCTCTTAGTAGAAATTGAGAAATATCCATCTTGCCGAAAAAGGTTAACCGGTATGGGCGGATGGACGGACGGATGGTTCAATCACTAAATGGTGGTGGCATAAAAACAACAATAATTCAGATAGAACAATCATTGAAAATTATCCAATTCAATAGTTGCTAGAAATGGGAATATTCAGACCACCCAAAATAAAACTGGTAAAAATATTAACACAAACGTCATTTTTGGAGAACAATTTAAATAAATGAGAAAGGGAACATTAAAAGCAATTGAACAGGACAAATTCAAAAACATTACAGGATACATGTAAGTTTTATTGAGCGATACCAGGATCAAAATACATTGCCTAGCCCTGGGTGTATGCAACTCAATATTTACACAAGTACCAATTTTGATTCATTCTAAACAATGGAGTGCAGGTCAGGTTGCTTAACAGTAGTTGAATCTGATGATGATAATTTTATATTCATGCTTTATAGCAATACATCACAACTTACAGCAATGCCAATGGCCTTATAAATGTCATTAAGTAAATGAAAGAGGCACAACAATTTTTTGTGTGTTAGTCATATAGTATGGAAATTGTTGGATTAGCAAAATTATATTTATTTCTTATACTATTATATCTTATTTCTTTACCTTGTATTTCTCTTGATTATTTCCCCTTTCAAAGTAAACACACAGGGACCCCGCAGCGTGAAAGGCTGTTTGATCTTGGTTTCATGTATAACAATGTGTCCGAGGGAGCCAGCATTATGTTAATGTAACCATATTTTAAGGAAGTGTCCAACCTTATAAATTAGACAAAGGGGCTCTTTATATTCATTTCATTAGATAGAGCCTTTAACAGACACCCTTTCTCCATTGTTATCTGTCAACTCTATTTAGACCCTTATAATGCATGCACCGCATCTATCTGATCTATATTTACACTCTTTGAATCTTGATCAGGAAGTACATGTACCTGAAAGATCTAAACATTAACAGACTCTGATTAGCCAAACTGATATGCAAGTTGGTATGGTCTAACCTTGTAACACATGGAACACAAGCTGTATGGAAAGAGTAGACATAAAACATGGAATACTTGAGTTTTGCACAGAAAATCCATTTCTAACTTCAACCCTTAGCAGCATATATACACCTTTATGGCATGGGCAAACAGTGTAGATCTAGATCACCCTGCATCTCTTTGCTGTTTGGTCAGGATCAGCACTATTCACTTTTAGATTCATGAAGTTATTTTTGAACAAGACGTGACCAATGTAGATCTCATCAGATGGCACAAATGTTCAGTCTGATGTGTATCTACACTCGAAGCACATGCGATGAAAGGCACGTTTATATAGCAGAAAGGTGCTCTTGATCAATCATTTTTAGTTATGCCCCTTAGAATGACATGAAAAATCTTTCTTAATGAATATTATCATCTTCAACTTAAATTTCAAAAATTACTCTACATCATCTATTTCAGTTGCTATAACTAAGTCAATGCATATAATATAATTATTCATAGTTTGTAGTCAGAAATATTAATACATCTTTGTTCTTTCAATGCCATTTAACTCATAATTGACATAATTGTACTGTTTATTAATGTAAATCTTGAGTTGCGCTCAACCCGGGGCAAGGTGGCGTGGGCAGTAATTTGCATTTCCTTTACTGTCCATGAACAGGCTCAATCAAACCGAGCCTGCAATATTTTCATATTTGTTGTGTTCGTTGGCTTTCAAAGTTCCCTTTTCATCTATCACAAATTATTTTATTAGAAGATATCATTCAGGGATTTCAATATTTGCAGATTCTTGCATTTTGATGCAAGCATATTTGATTTTTCACTTTTGGACCCCTGCTTACATTAAGTTTCAAATGTTCTTTTAAATATGTTTTTTCTTCACAAATTTATCACATCTAATAAGCTGGCGACTGTTCTTTGCTCGCGAAAAGAGTCTTTTCAGAGGTGCAGGGATTTCAATAGCTTTTGAAAACCTGGGATCGTTTGTCCATGTTGAGAGAATTTAAGGGTTCATAATCATATAGTTGCAAGTCATATCTTGTGTTCATTGTTCATTGAACTTAACTACTTATAAGTGCTTTCACTTCATTTAAATATATATTCAGTGGTCTAATAAGTATTTATTTCATAATTAAAATGCAATAGACACAATATTTATCTTTATTCTTACAAAATTCAACCATGTTTCCTTCATCAAAAGAACCCAGGCTCAAAATCAGGAACAGTCAAATGTAGAAAAAAAACTAATTTGCTTGCATCAAAATGCAAGAATCTGCATCTATTGAAATCCCTGAGACGGGAAAATTAAGTCTGACATTGTTAATTTTCAAGTATAATCCAAACTGGTCATCAAAAATTTTTCCTGTAATTGCGATAATTACCTGGCGAAAACTAGATAATTTAAAAATTAAAAATACCAGTTTCTTTAATCTATGTTTGAAGTGGTCATGTTGAAAAAACAAATATATACTTAAAGAAATTAGAAATGCAACTTCTTTAAACACAAAATATGTTTCGTTATTAAAGAAGTTGCGTTTTTAATTTCATTTACTATAAAATATGTATTTGAGGAAATTAGAAATGCAACTTTTTTAAACATGAAATGTATTTCTTGTTTTAAGACGTTGCATTTCTAATTTCTTTAAGTATATTTTAACAATTTTTGAGCAAAAAAAAATATAGCTTTTCCAAAAGATGCTGCATTATTTGATTTCATTGCTAAAACTAAAAACATCTTAAAGCTTGGCCATATTGTCCTCGACTACGGGCTGTAAAATCTGAATGTCTTGGGCTGTTCAGTTCATTAATCTGGGCAGAATCTCCTGGCCATATTGTCTGTATATCATTGAGACTTAGCAAGCTTGTTTAATCTATTCTAGTAAAAAAAAACTATTTACCTTGTTAAGACTTGTAACCTTGGACGGTGTATTACTGCCAGTGTGATACAGAACTTAGTTTTCCAAAGTGCTTGAAGTGTCTATCTTTAGTAAGACTACATCCTCACCAGAAAATGTAAACAATAATCAGATGTGTATTCATGCAGCTGGTTTTATGCAAATCATTACATGCAAAATATGCCTAACTGTTTTAATAAAGTTGATTGCATATTTAAGCATACAATGACTGCACACATGCAATATTTTGGATACAGCTGATACAGTTTTAAAACCCTTATGTCCTGACCTTTCGAAATTACACTGTAATTTTTTGTCCATGTCTGTGTTTATTTGTAATCCTTTCAGGATTTTACGTACTATCTGTCATGTTAATTCCACTTCCGAAAAACTCATTTTGCATCATATTCATGACTTTCAGAATTCTAATTCGCACAAAACATTAGAAATTTGTTCAATCGAAAGTGTTCTATATTTAAGGGAAACACAATCAAGGGGATATCACTGCCTGTCAAATTCATCACAATCATAGAGACCATTGGGTAACAAGTATATTTTATGAGAATAACATTTATCTTTGTGACAGTCTAGGTTCTGAAAGATCTGATGACATAATTATACCAGATGGTCTTAAACTGCAACTATCACAAATATATGGAAGGTCACGACCCTCAGTTAAAGTATTTATTCCCGAAGTAATGAAACAAAATATCAGCTATGATTGTGGTTTATTTGCAATAGCTTTCGCAACATCATTTTGTTTAAGGAGAAAGCCAGTTTTTGATTTAAATTATGATACATCAAAATTAAGATCACATCTTATTCAATGTTTTGAAACCAATACTATCAGTGAATTTCCACTGACAAGAAAAACTAAAAGTTTAAGAAGAAAGCAGCCAATGAAATCAATTATAATAAAAAACTTTTGCAGTTGCAATTTACCAATTTACCAGAATGTCTTGGTGACATGGTTTTGTGTGATAAGTGTCAAAATTGGTTCCACAAATATTGTGTAGAGGCCCCCTAAATATTTCACAATCCAATGTTGAATTTTCCTGTAATACAAAGTCATGTAAAAGATCTAGTTGTTAAATCAATTTCTGAATGCTATTTTGTCAGCATCAATGCATTATATAATCTTAACCAGAATTAACACCTGATAGTGTTAATCACATTATATAATAGTCATGTTTATAACTGTGACAATTTTCCTTAATAAAGTCACGATCTGTATCACAGTTTAACAAATTTATCAGATTTTGTCTCATCATACAGGTCTACCATTAATAAAGATGTGACACTCAATAGTTTTGACATGTACACCATTTAATTTAAATATTAATATTGGTCAGCAATATCTGGTCAGCAGATTAGGGATATTTGGTCTGCAGACTTTGGTCTTTGGTCAGCATGGAAAGCAGTGTTTGGTCACCAGTTTAGGGAGACCCCTGGAGTTGTGTTTAGTTTGTGCTAAACCCAGTCTGTGTTACGTAACAAACCCGTAAAACAATCGACACGATATATTTTTTAAATAAAGCAAAAATAACTCCAAAAAACTGAAATACTTCAAAATTTTTGCACCTTGTCTGCGGTCTGAATATACATGTCTCATTTGACGTCATTGCGATTGTCTTACACATACGCGGTTTTATTAAATCATTATATCGTTAATATTAGTGTGCCTTTCTTGCTTTTATTGAATTCTATATTAAAAAATGTATTTACGTTTTGTCCAGAACAAATATTTTCGCCAAGTACGTTCCAAAGCTACAAATACACTCTCTTACACTATCAGCTCATTACATTCACCTCTGTTATAGGCTGGGACTACTTTCAACTACTTTTACTTTAACTCAGAGAGATCTAAGTTCACCAATTACATTTACAATAGATTGGGTTTCATCGGTTTTAATGAAAGATAGTGAAGATTTCTGTCATTTGTTTAACCTCAAGCTTTCAAATTCATAATTATGACTGTATAAAATAGGTCTGTCGAGTTTGGTCAAAAGTCTTGACATTGAGCCTTTCGCAGAGATGTAAAGTACGACAACTCTGCGAAGGAGATTGCTTCAAATATAGCTACAAAGGCAGTGCAACAGTCTACATCCCTGACCGATTGTACGAAAAAGAACGCTTGCAATGTACGCTGTAAATCAATGTATGAACAGCATCATAATTTTACATTTATTTATACGTTTCTTTCCAAAAAAACTCTCAAGAATTATTTTGGACCACAACTACAAACAGGTACATATGCAGTGCAACAGTCAACATCTCTGACCGATTATACGGAAGGAACGGCTACCGATGTTGTTTTTTTTTGCAAAACAACTCTCATTAATATATATCAGAACAAAAATACAAACATGTCTGAAATTATGCTATTATCCCCTCAAAAATAGTCACGTGCTCAGGAGAACTTATTATTTATTGTTTTTTTAATCAAAGAAATCCTACAAAGCGATGTCAGCCAGTTCCAATCGTACAATTCGTTAAACATTTGTTAATACCTTTTTTTGCAAAACAACTCTCATTAATATATATCTGAACAAAATACAAACATTTCTGAAATTATGCTAGGATCCTCCCATATTAAATTCCCAAAGTAAGCACAAATATAGTCGGCGGCTCATTGCCGCCGACTAATAAAGTATCAGTTTATGCCCTTGAACAATATGATTTATATAAAAATCAACAGAGTGGGTAGATGGCATACATACAAAACAAGGCATAAGTAGTTAGGTATCTGTCTTACCTTTAATTTTCTTTTTTTTTGTGGATAATTTATGAAAAGTCACCTTAAGTTAAGAGACAGATATTCATGGGTTTATTTTACTAAAATTGTAGTATTTAGAAATGGTGGTCCGTTGTCCAGGAATGAAAAATGGTTTTACAACAATCAAGAATTAGAATATTGCTTGTTTAAAACAAATTTTAAGTTCGAAAGGTATCTTGAATTAATTGATATTAAAAAAGTTAGATTCTATTTTTCCTCTTTAAGAACATCATCGCATCCACTTCTTATAGAAAAAGGCAGACATATTGGTTTAGCAAGAGAGCAAAGAACCTGTTTCTATTGTAATGATCAAATTGAAAATGAGCATCATTTTATCCTTGTTTGGCCATTTTATAAATCATTACGTGAACGATATATTGATAAGAAATATTACATGAATCCAAATCTCCATAAATTTAATATTCTTATGTCTTCTCAAAACGATCAAACTATTAAAAGTCTGGCATCATTTATTTACCATAGCTTTGTTCTCCGTTCAACTGTTGTACAGTTCATTTAGCTCATTAAGTATGTCAGGTGATGATATATAATGCATATTGTCATAGTTACAATATTTTATTTGCATTATGGTGCTTGTTAAATTTTAATGTGTTTTACTGTATTATGACGCTGCTTGATTATTGTACTGTTGTTAGGTTTTGTGTTCTCGCTCAGATACCTTGCTTTTCGTTTCGACAAGGCTGAGTGAGTTGTTTGCCCTTATTGGCCTCATCCAAAGACCTCCTTTTGAACAGTATTACTGAATCTGCCAAGCTTTTATTCAATCATAACACTTTGTTAATAATTTGCTTTAATTTAAAGCTGGAATAGCAAATTATATGCTCTATTTAATAAGTATTCAACTTAATATTTCCTTATATCGAATGTTATATTATGGAATGCTAAAAGTATTGTGTGATCACTTGTAATGAAATAGCTATATCATGTTGTATTGATGTGTTTTGTGTATGAGCCGGAGGTCTGCATCACAATAAACTATTGAATCTTGAATCTTGTATTATTAGTTCAATCAAAATTTCAAGTGCACAGAGACATTTTCAGACAAAGTAGTGTGAACACATATCACGTGAAAATCGGATGTTTGATGAACTGTTTGAAAACGCTACTCTAGAAAGTGTTTTACCAATTGACCAATTGGTTTTTTCAGAAAAATGTACAATAAAAATAAAATTAATAAGAATGAGAATAAATTTTTGATATTTTAATTCATCGAAGCATTCGTATATAAATGATATAATTGAAAATATCATTTTCAATGCGAAGTTGCTGACCTCGTTACAAATTTTACTATGACCGCGAAGTTTGACATTCACAACGTCTTTTTTTCGATTAAGCTTCATTTCTTTCATCTCAAAGCAAAATTTATTTCCATCAAAAAGATTGTATTGTCTGAGACACATTATTCCATATAAAGCATTGCTTAAGTTAACAAGATATGTCGTGGTGTCATCTTGATTACAACTGCAACAACTGCCTATGTTGCAGACGTGCTTAATTTACATAAAAGTGGAGAAGGTAACATAGAAAATTGTCATCCACAGACAAACTGATGATTGACTTACTGTAGGTGCTACATTACCTTTTTTGTGCGGATAGGAGAAACCACATTTTTCAAGTAACACATTCATTAATACAGCAGAGACATTTGGCACTTGATAATATCCGAAGTGGAGATATCAACATTATTTCAAGTTGCGCATTCATCAATACAATGTACAGCAAACACATTTGACGCTTGATAATAGTTAGTTTGGGTTTCACTAACGCTACCAGTGATTAAGTTTATCGTGAATGTTTCTCCCAGTGTTTCAAGCCACCAGTCTTTAAAAATTTGCAAGTATTTGTTTTTACCGAGAATGAGCCTTTTTGTTATTTTTAGCTCATGAGATTCCGGGAAATGACATAACAGCTTAATCGAAAAAAAATTATTTCAGAAAACTTACTAAATGAACTAGAAATGCCAAAATTCACCGCGTCGGCGGATATAATTATGAGGCATTAAACAAATTCCGACATTGTGGAAGGTTTATTTTTGGCTGTGTGGGGAGTCAGCGTTATCTGGATGTCGCTATTCCTGACAGGCATATTTCACTTTTTTGATAAAAATTCACAAATGTTAAATGGTGTCATTATTAATATCACACCTCAAATATGGATACAATAACCAGGCTTTCTACTGCTCCCTACTTTTCCTACTTTTTCTTACTTTTTAATCTGAGCCCTACTTTGCCCTACTTTTTTCCAAAACATCCCTACTAACCCTACTTTTTCATTTCAAAATAAACAATAAGTTTAATGAAAGTAATACTTAGTTATGATCTTTTAGTTGTATTTTCATTTCCTTGTGATAACATGTAGTAGTTCAGATGTGTTTTATGTGGTTTCATATTATGTGGTAAAATCCATCCTTGAAAGCAAGGTGCCTTGGTAAGTCAGTCGGCATCATGGCCAAAAGTTTCAAGTCTTTCATGCATTATGGAACTAATGATAGTGTTGTATCTAGGAATTTCAAAAGGCAAGGTGCTGTCAAGTAGGGTTAGGGCACTACAAAAAAGGGAGGGAGAAAAAAGTATTGGGTAATTAAGACAGATACCAATAAAGACCTATCTGAATTGTCATCCAAAAGTATGCAATTCTACTCAATTAGTTTTCCTGAAGTTAAAGAAGATTTACATGTATATAAAAAAACAATTTGCATTGCGAAACTAATGTTTCTGTAGGTTTGAAGTCAATTTGAAACAGTTTTATTATGAAATATCAAATTCAAGCTTTGTAGAAAACAGAAAAATTAAAGACAAATCTTTGCATGACCTTTTTTTAATCTGTAAAATTACAAGTTTTCATTCACTTCAGCTATGAAGATTTAAGGGTAATTTGTTTCAAGAAAGTTTCTTTCCAACAAATTTATGTTTTTAATGCCAAATATCTGGTTAAAATACAGATGGCTAGCCATGATTTCTATTTATGGTACAAATTCAATATGATAAATTCCTCCAATTTTTTTTAAAGAGTCAGATTTAATTCTTTAACAAATTTGAAAATTTATTATTTATATTAAACAATGGAGAAACGATAGTACCTTTATAAATAATTGTGCCACCAAACCTGTAGCTAACCAACATTTGGTTAGTTGAACAATCATCTGGGCATTTTACATTTACTCAGCAAAAAAAGAAACCTTACACTTTATAACAGTGAATAACTTATAGATAGATTTACAGAATCTATATTTTTCTCCTTCCTACAAACTAAAAGCTAAAACAATAGTTTCATGCCCCAGAAATATAAATAAATGCACAGTTTAACACATTTTCAATTCCAACCACAATTCACAAAGCTCGTCATTCTGATTCTGGGAACAAAGGTAAACTATGCAGTGTCATGTTTCTTTTTTGTTGAGCATATTTATTTTGGCTGATTTTAAGTCAAGTTAATATTTTGTAATCACATGAAGTGATTTAATATTAGAAAATGTGTTAATATGTTCTCATTCGGTCTTGAAACTTTTTTAAATCTATGTTTCCATTCGCATGGTAAAATGCTCAATGACAGTCTTACAAAAACTATTATTAATTAAGTAATTAATTAGTAAAATGTGTATGTAGCTATAAATTTTAAACCCAAAATTATCTGAAATTTATAAGCACACATGCAACACCACCAATTCACTCATTACAATATACAGAACAGTGCTATCCAAAGACCTGTGATAATAGGTTTAAGAGCAAAGCGTTTGACATTTACTATTAAACGCTAAAGATACATCAGTAAATTATTAAGCACACAACGTGTAGTGATAGTGCTGTATTATCTTATGATATTGAAGTAAAAAAGTTAAGAAATTCATACTTTATCCCTTCTTTTTAAATATTACTAATTTGACCTACTTTTAAAACAAAGAATGCCCTACTACTTTTGCCCTATTTTTCTGAAGAGGCACTAGAAAACCTGACTAGCATATATTTCCATTTATAGAAAGAGCCTATCCAAACGCCTCCAATAGGGAAAATTATCAAACAATGAACCGGAGTAACTGAAGACCATTTACTCTCGAAGTGTTACATTGCAAAAAACAAAACTTTCCGAAATATTAGCCGTATCACAATTCTCAGATGTAATTGTTTCTGTCATCTCACAGGTTTGAATAAATATCGCAAAATATTATGCACTGCTATATTATTTTGCAATTTCCATCTGTTTCAGCTCACATATCAGACACTTTTTACCCTAGCTCAGATTACCACGAGCAACACTGCTACTTTATTGTATAGGAGCTGTGATATTTTTTGTAATTATACCCCCGCTTCGAAGAAGAGGGGGGTATACTGTTTTACCCTTGTCCGTCCGTCCGTCCGTGCGTGCGTGCGTGCGTCCGTGCGTGCGTCAGTCCGTTACAAAATTTCCGTCGCAGTTTTCTCAGCAACTATAACATGTAGCAGCCTTATATTTTGCATATTGCTTTATCCTATAGTCCCATGTGCTGTAAAGCAATTTCATGCTCCTTGCTCGTCTACTTCCTGTTTGCCGCATATTTTTAGATTTTGTTACTATGAAGGTGCATTACATCAACCAAAAGGCATGTTAATTTTCCGTCGCAGTTTTCTAAGCAACTATAACATGCAGCAGCCTGACATTATGCATATTGCTTTATCCTATAGTCCCATATGGTGTAAAGCAATTTCATGCTCCTTGCTCATCTACTTCCTGTTTGCCGAATATTTGAGGTTTTGTTACTATAAAGGTGCATTACATCAACCAAAGGGCATGTTAATTTTCCGTCACAGTTTTCTAAGCAACTATAACATTCAGCAGCCTGATATTATGCATAATGCTTTATCCTATAGTCCCATATGGTGTAAAGCGATTTTATGCTCTATGCTCACCTACTTCCTGTTCGATGAATACTTAGATTTTTACACATAGTTGACATACATGCACAATTTCCGTCGCAGTTTTCTAAGCAACTATAACATGCAGCAGCCTGATATTTTGCATAATGCTTTATCCTATAGTTCCTAATGGTGTAAAGCGATTTTATGCTCCTTGCACATCTACTTCCTGTTTACAGAATACTTAGATTTGTGCACATAGTTGACATACGTGCACAATTTCCGTCGCAGTTTTCTAAGCAACTATAACATGCAGCAGCCTGATATTTTGCATAATGCTTTATCCTATAGTCCCATATGGTGTAAAGCGATTTTATGCTCCTTGCTCATCTACTTTCTGTTTACCGAATACTTAGATTTGTGCACATAGTTGACATACATGCACAATTTCCGTTGTAGTTTTCTAAGCAACTGAAACATGCAGCAGCCTGATATTTTGCTTATTGGTCCCATATGGTGTAATGCGATTTTATGCTCCTTGCTCATCTACTTCCTGTTTACCGAATACTAAGATTTGTGCACATAGTTGACATACATGCACAATTTCCGTCGCAGTTTTCTAAGCAACTATAACATGCAGCAGCCTGATATTTTGCATAATGCTTTATCCTATAGTCCCATATGGTGTAAAGCGATTTTATGCTCCTTGCTCATCTACTTCCTGTTTACCGAATACTTAGATTTGTGCACATACTTGACATTCATGCACAATTTCCGTTGTAGTTTTCTTAGCAACTGAAACATGCAGCAGCCTGATATTTTGCTTATTGCTTTATTATAACATATGGTGTAAAGCGATTTAATGCTCCTTGCTCACCTACTTCCTGTTTACCGAATACTTAGATTTTTATATATAGATGACATACATGCACAATTTCTGTCGCATTTTAAAAAGATGCGAACATTATTTCTGTATACTCTGACAAAGCCATATTGCGGGGGTATTAATCACCTTCAGTGATAGCTCTTGTTTGCATCTGTCTTATCTCACTCTATTTTTTAGAGTTAAGCAGTTTTTACGTAAATCAGTCTCCATTCTGATTTTTAGGCCGTTATAAGGACCTGTTTTGCAAAAATAAGCTTGCCATTTGTAAATATAGGTTACAGTGTCGTTTTGCAATGAATAAAAATGTTCTCACTGAGCAGAATACATATGGGATGTTTTTCTATAAAAACTGATTCCTTGGGATAAACAATTGGAATGAAAAATACCTTATTGGTTACACAATTTAATGTATTGTATTTAGGCCTTTGTCAGACAAGTTCTACTTGTTCGTTCATATGAAAAACTTATGTGACAAGTGTGAGATTTGTTCAGCTTAAAATCTGATTTTAATCTACATTCCCACTAAATTTGATAATTGGAAATCATTTACAGTTTGTGTATTACTTTACTTATATTGTTTTGATTTAAAATGTATTAACGAGACATAAGTGTGAATTTTTACAACGCTTTTGGATTGTTGACATAAAAAATGATCATAATCTTAGACATAACACGTTGCATGCTTGCAACACTGAAGCTTTTAAATTTTTAGATTATGTATGACGTACATATGTCACAAAATCTCTGGGTTTTTTTAATCGAAAACTATTCCAAATAACATCCTGAATATTTCAACAGCAAGCGTCGCTGTAAATAACTACAATTGTTACATGTACAGCTTGTGATGTGAACACAATCATTCAGATTAGGCCACTCCCAGAAGGTATTTTAGACCACAGCTGCATGAACTACAGCTCTAAGCTTTAACATCTCTTATTCAAATTTTCAAATTCCAATTAACCCCGAAAACACATTAAAATTGTTAAAGCACATGTCTATATTGTTTTATGAATCACTTATCCTGTACATAAAAATAAATAATTCAAACATCTGGCATTCACCAAAACACATGTCCAATATATTCTTAGTGCTTAACAAAATATTCTTACTGCAAAACAAACTGTGAGTAAAAGAATAATCATTATTATTTTTAGTGTTGTTGTTGTTGTTCTTGTTGTTGTTGTTGTTATTATTATTATTATTATTAATATTATTATACCCCCGCTTCGAAGAAGAGGTGGGTATACTGTGTTACCCTTGTCCGTGCGTCCGTCCGTCCGTGCGTCCGTCCGTAACAAAATTTCCGTCGCAGTTTTCACAGCAACTATAACATGCAGCAGCCTGATATTTTGCATATTGCTTTATCATATAGTCCCATATGGTGTAAAGCAATTTCATGCTCCTTGCTCATCTACTTCCTGTTTGCCGCATATTTTTAGATTTTGTTACTAAAAAGGTGCATTACATCGACCAAAAGGCATGTTAATTTTCCGTCAAATTTTTCTAAGCAACTATAACATGCAGCAGCCTGATATTATGCATATTGCTTTATACTATAGTCCTTTATGGTGTAAAGCAATTTCATGCTCCTTGCTCATCTACTTCCTGTTTGCCGAATATTTTAGGTTTTGTAACTATAAAGGTGCATTACATCAACCAAAAGGCATGTTAATTTTTCGTCACAGTTTTCTAAGCAACTATAACATTCAGCAGCCTGATATTATGAATAATGCTTTATCCTATAGTCCCATATGGTGTAAAGCGATTTAATGCTCCTTGCTCACCTACTTCCTGTTCACCAAATACTTAGATTTTTACACATAGTTGACATACATGCACAATTTCCGTCGCAGTTTTCTAAGCAACTATCACATGCAGCAGCCTGATATTTTGCATAATGCTTTATCCTATAGTCCCATATGGTGTAAAGCGATTTTATGCTCCTTGCTCATCTACTTGCTGTTTACCGAATACTTAGATTTGTGCACATAGTTGACATACATGCACAATTTCCGTCGCAGTTTTCTAAGTAACTATAACATGCAGCAGCCTGATATTTTGCATAATGCTTTATCCTATAGTCCCATATGGTGTAAAGCGATTTTATGCTCCTTGCTTATCTACTTCCTGTTTACCGAATACTTACATTTGTGCACATAGTTGACATACATGCACAATTTCCGTCGCAGTTTTCTAAGCAACTATAACATGCAGCAGCCTGATATTTTGCATAATGCTTTATCCTATAGTTCCATATGGTGTAAAGCGATTTTATGCTCCTTGCTCATCTACTTCCTGTTTACCGAATACTTAGATTTGTGCACATAGTTGACATTCATGCACAATTTCCGTTGTAGTTTTCTTAGCAACTGAAACATGCAGCAGCCTGATATTTTGCATAATGCTTTATCATATATTCCCATATGGTGTAAAGCGATTTAATGCTCCGTGCTCACCTAACTTCCTGTTCACCGAATACATAGATTTTTATATATAGATGACATACATGCACAATTTGTGTCGCATTTTAAAAAGATGCGAACATTATTTCTGTATACTCTGACAAAGCTGTATTGCGGGGGTATTAATCACCTTCAGTGATAGCTCTTGTTATTATTATTATCGTTTAACCACTTCAACACTCATTTTATTTCTGTTAAGCGATATGGTGTTAAATAAGTCCAACGCAGTTCAGATTACATTTTAAGCAGTAAACGTTAGTGATTTAACAGCAAAATTTTTAAAAATATTATAAAACGATTACTTTTATTCTCGATATGCGAGATATGCCAAATCGTTTTAAACCACTTGTGTTTACCAACTTCATAACATTTCGTAAAATAATTTTAAGGACCTTCATCAGCAAATTTCATTTTCTTCTATCAAAATAGAATGTATTATCATTTCAGACAAGTTTGATAAACAAATGCACAGAAACACACTCTTTAAATGTAATTGATGTTATGCATCATTGATTAGAATTGATATTCAAGAAACTTGAAGCCAAAATATAGGAATCAGTTGAAGAAAAACACTGTAATATGAGTTCTTACTTGTACATGCAATAAAAGACAAAAAATCTTGCAAACATCAGATTATTTGATTAGCTTATTTAAGATAAATTGCTTCGGTATACGGCTAATCAAGTGTTTGAAATTAAATCTGGAACATTGAAGAAGGCACGATCATGGTTTTCTAATGTAAGAGTTGTTTATTGATCACACATTGAACATTTAATCTTTTTTTAAATACAAACAAATCTAAGTGACTGTGGATAAATAGACTGCCACGTGATACTCTGGTTTCATAACCAAGACCATAACTACGACAGATATGGGCAAAAAAATATTTTTTGTGATTTGTACTCGTCACGAAAACATTGCAATATCAAAGACTTCTTTACTGTTTCTAATGAAGTGGACTGCAGATTTAGGAAGTCCGATTCTGTTAAAGGAGAATGCTTTGAGGGACAAACGAACAAAACATCTCAATTTCTTAAAATATTGTTTTCTAAAATCGCAACAGCAATTTAAATAAACGCCTATCGTAATTACCGATATCGCAGCTGTATCCTGTGGGTAGGCGGCGTGGGCAGTATGTGCATTTCCATGTCTGTCCATGAACAGTCTCAATCGAACCGAGCCAGCAATACTTTAATGTTTTAGGTGTTCGATGGCTTTAAAAGTTCGATTTTCATCTATTTTAATTTGATTTCTTTCAGAATCAAACACTGTAGATAATATAACAGATGTGCTAGCTTATAGGATTTTTATTGATTGCAAATGAGCCCCAATTCGTGGATGGCGCATGGAAGAAGGAAAAAGTGAAATATGCATATCAAGAGCCATAATATTAGTTTAGTATATTGCCTTCGGAATGTTCACAAAGCAATACGACATCTGTGTATGGGTAACAGCTTCTCATTGACTATTACTAGAATACAATATATTGGCAATTGAGTAGATAACAAACCTTAAAGTATCAAAAATAGGGACATTATTTCTATTTTAATTGATCTTTGGTTGTTTGAATAATTCGATTATTTCATCATTTGCAGTTCCAATTGCAGTGTTTCGAATGATTTTACATTTTTAAAGGCAGTATCCCAATTTTATATTTGTTGATTGCGAAATGTTCAGTTGATTATCGAATCAAATTAGTAACTTTTTCATTAAAAAACAACACTAGTTGGTATAATATTTTATAAACTGCAATGACATTGAATGATCCTAAATAAAAAATAATTGTGTTTTAGAACTTCAATTGTGTACTTCATCAAAATTAAAATTTGAACGGTTTTGTTCGCCAAAAGATTTATCTTCGAAACTACCATTTTAGATTATAATCATTATTTGCTTGCAAAATTCAATTTCCTGAGTATATTTAAATCTGTGCCTTTCCAATGTTTGCATTAAGAAATTAAAAAGTGTTAGAATTAAAGTAAGGTTTACACAGAAAAAAGAAATCTGACGCTTTATTTCTTTGCATACGTGTTACTATTATAACATATGGATATGTTTGCACCCTACCATAACAAATTACGGCTTATACACTTGTTTCAAGCGCCCATAAATCAATGATGATTATTAATTAAAGGTTAATGACAATCCAGACGAAGCAAGTATAGCATTTTTTTCTTAAATGCTTCTCTGCGTGTAAGGTGTGTAAATATTACTTGATGTTATACAATAAAGTATTAAATATCTTTCTGGTGCAAAGCCGTGGTTATTAACAAGGGTTTAAGTATTGTGCGGTATAAATTACATCAGCACAAGTCACAATACTTAAACATTTCGTGATGGCAACTCTTGTCAAAGAAACTGTCAAAACCTTATGTTTAAAAAAAATGATATATTCATCGGTATCTTCAGTAGATATATCCTATTGTTTAAAACTTTTGATTAATGTTCCCTGTGTTTGCCATTAGCCGTGAAACCGTGAAACCGGAAATACTCGAAACGGATCTCGGCAGTTATCTCCTTATTGTATTTGACCTAGAATTCAATATGTGAGGACTTTCTGCTTTTACAACGCCTCCATTAAGTAGCACAAATGTCGGTAATTTTAATTAAAGAGATCGCATTAGTTCCCTGGCACGAGTCTTGATTTTGTTTAGCAATAGCAACTTCTCAATCATTTGTTTTAACATCAACGTTTTGTTACTGCAAATTGAACAAAAATGGCGTTATCATTTGCATATGATTACGTCATGTAGTGATAATAAACAAAAGAATACAAATAAATGACATGATTGTTTATAATCATTGGTGGTATTTAGGAAACGCCATGCAAAAAATTCTGTTAGTAAACTAATCTTGTCAGAAATAATGAATGTTTAAACTCATTTCATAGTAGATTTTCCAAATACTGTCTGTTATTTTTCACATTTTTCAGCTCAAAAGCTATGATGAAGTTAGTGCAAACAAAATCTTTTTGATAATGTTGAGGTTGTTAAATGACGGAATGGCAGGTTAGAAATAAGTAAACGATTTCTAAACATATGCCAAGAGAAAATGTGTTGTTTAAATACTCTCTACAGTTTCTGACCGCACCTCACATATTGTAAATGCGTTTTTATGCCCCCACAAAGTGGGAGGCATATAGAGTTGCACTCGTCCGTCCGTACGTCCGTCCGTACGTCCGTACGTCCCCAAATTTTGAGGCATCAACTCCTGCTAAACTATAAGGCGGATTTCTTTCAAACTTGCACAGATGATCAAGCAGGATGTCTAGATGATCGTAAAGAAAGGATTTTTTCATGCGACCATTTTCACCAGAGTTATGGCCCTTTGTTATTACAAATTTTGTTCAGAAGTGGGGGCATCAGTGTCCAACGACACATTCTAGTTTAAATATATGTCTATCACAATATGAAAAATGTTAAATTCATTGAATATGCCAAGAAAACGGAACCAGAGAGAAATGAAGACAAATTAGTTTTGTTGTTACAGTGTGCGATTAATTAGCTAATAACATGTATTTCCTTATTATATAAACAGATATTGTGATACCTATTTGCAATTTCAATTTCGTTAATAAATTACTGTGCCGGAAATAAGAGTGAAACTGAAGTGTCTTTTAAATATTATAACATAAGCTTTTTAAAGAGCTAAAGCTTAAAAGCTTACGCCCTTGGAACTTACAAAAATCTTCACACACAAATTCTTTTTTCTTTTCTGTGAATACTTTGATCTAAATTATCACGAAGTCAACTTAGACGTTTGTGTTTTTACGTTCGTAAATTGTTTGTGGCGTCTTTTTTGAAACTGATCAGTGTATATCCATGCTATATTCTCCTCTCTACTTTTTGGCTATGTGGGGAGGCTTTGTGTCTTGGGTGTGGCCATTCCTCAGTAAAACAAAAAAGGAGTGATCAGGTTTTCCTTTTTATTTTAGCAGGAAAATTAAAACACTTCAATTACTGCTACACAAGAAATAGCTAGGATTTTTGAATACAGAAACGGCTATTATCATAACTAGTTGGCTGTGTTATAGTTAAAACCAGTTTAAAAGTCCACAAAATACTTGACAAATACAAAATTCAATAAAGTAAAATGAATAAGATATTAAGTTAAATAACTTATTCATTTTACTGTATTGAATAATAGCCTATTTTCATCGGGAATAGGACGGATTTTGACTGTTTGTATTGAAGCTTGAATCATAATTTATTTGCATTCGCATTGCGATTAACCCACAAAACCCCACTTCCCTCTATACTGTTCAAGCCTCCCTATGGTGTTAAGTGTATGGTGACATACGATATCAACTGAGGCAGGTGATCTTTAGCTTCTAATTGTTAATATGTTTGAGTGCTTATGTATGCAACATTGTTGAGCTGATGGGTTTGTTGGAGCCAATCCACCTAGACAACTTTTAGTTGTTTGTACATATGAGAACCTGCTGGGGCAATTGTGCGGTTGGTGCATTGGTGCACACTAGAAACTGGTTTAAACCCCCAGTGGCAAAACGATGCACTGACTGTTCCATGTTCATATTTTGCTAAATGTATGTGGTGCCTATTTTAAAATTGGTTATTGTATTACTCGTGCTCTCTTTTCCTCTAATTTTTGGCTGTGTGGAGAGGCTTAGTCTTTTGGATGTGGTCATTCCTGATATGCATATTTCACTTTTTTTTCTATATCAATTCTAGAAGTAATCTTACAATATTGGTTTAATTATTGAGCCAGTAACGTATACAGCAAAAAGTTATAAATTTCCGATATATTGCAGCGGGATTTTAATAGTAATGTTATTTATGGAAAACCTTAAAAAGGTGAAATATGCATATCAGGAATTGCTTCATTCAGAAAGAACAGCCTCTCCACACAGTCAAGAAGAAGAATAAGAAGAAGAGAGAGAGAGAGAGAGAGAGAGAGAGAGAGAGAGAGAGAGAGAGAGAGAGAGAGAGAGAGCATGGTTAATAAAATATTCAGTATCAAAAAACAATTAACAAAAATGAGAACCCGAGGGGTTACCGCCTTGGAATGGTCAGTGGCAAATCAAATTGCCACTGGGGATTTAAACCAGGATCTAGGATGTACCAACCTAACACTTGCCCAACAGGTTCTCATATCACAAAACAAGTACAAGTTGTCTTGGTGAAAGAACTCCAACCCAATCATCAGCTTAACAATGTTGCACGCAAAAACACACAAACAAATAAAACATAGGAAGCTTATAACATTGCAAAGCCAAAGGGCGGGTATTTAATGATCTTGCCGAGACCAAGGCACCTGGAATAAAATCTGAAAGAACACGATGACATGGATAAAAGAGGTTCTTTTAAGATAAGATTTCCCCATAAACCTTCATAAAGTCTTAAACACCTGCCACCGTCGTGCAACCAGAGAGGTAAGCATAAATGATCAAACGGAGTTAGGCAATGCTAATTTCCGATGATATGTTCATCACAGTAATGAACATTTTGTCAGGAAAACAGATAATCTACGATGTAATACATGCTCGGCTGTTGACCATTTGCTTTACTTTTAATATTCGGTCGAATCCATTAAAACGCAAATAGAGTTATGTTATGCCAGGTAATGTTCTGTATATTTTAATTACAATAGAAAGCAATCAGAAAGCAATCTCACACAAACCAATTAAGAAAGTCGTGGTCGTAGTTTAATAAGTGGAAATGAAATCAAACAAAGACACGGTTTAAGTATGCCTTTCATTAAAAGATTTGGACACAACTGCTGGTGGATAAAATGGACTATACTCCTGTCATAAAGGACCTTTTTGTGTCGTCCGGTAGTCCCCCAACTTTAATCTGAAACTTAATGTTGCCTATAACTTTAAAAGTACTTGACCTATTCGCTTCGTACTTGGAATATATCATCAGCATGAACAATGCCATCTGTAACGACAAGAATGATAACTCCAGTTTCAATATTTTTTTAGTTATGCCCCTTTCAAATGCAACTTTAATCTGAAACTTAATGTTGCCTATAACTTTGAAATTTCTTGTCCTATTCACTTCATACTTGGAATATATATAATCAGCATGAACAATGCCATCTGCGACAACAAGAATGATAACTCCAGTTTTATTATTTTTAATTTTAGCCCCTTTGAATTGCAACTTTAATCTGAAACTTAATGTTGCCTGTAACTTTGAAAGTACTTGTCCTATTCACTTCATACTTGGAATATATCATCAGCATGAACAATGCCATCTGTGACGACAAGAATTATAACTCCAGTTTCAATATTTTTGAGTAATGCCCCTTTCAAATGCAACTTTAATCTGAAACTTAATGTTGCCTATAACTTGGAAAGTACTTATCCTATTCACTTTGTACTTAGAATATATCAGCAGCATGAACAATTCCATCTGTGACGACATGAATGATAACTCCAGTTTCAATATTTTTTGAGTTATTCCCCTTTCAAATGCAACTTTAATCGGAATCTCAATGTTGCCTTAACTTTGAAAGTACTTGCCCTATTCACTTCATACTTGGAATATATCATCAGCATGAACAACGCCATCTGTGAAGACAAGAATGATAACTCTAGGTTTCAATATTTTGGAGTTATGCCCCTTTCAAATGCAACTTTAACATGAAACTTAATGTTGCCTATAACTTTGAAAGTACTTGTCTTATTCACTTCATACGTGGAATACATTATCAGCATGATCAACAACATTAGTAACAAAAAGAATCATTACTCCTGTTTGATTATACTTTGAGTTATACCCCTTCCGAATGCAAATTTAGCATGAAACTTAATGTTGACTTTAACTTTGAAAATTCACTTGATATTCGAAATAAATCATCTTCATGAACAGCGTCATTATGAAGAAAAAGAATGATAACTCCTGCTGGACTATTTATGAGTTGTGTCCCTTTAATATACAATTTTAACATGAAAATTAATCTTGCCTATAACTTTTTAAGTACTTATCCTATCCACTCTTTGAATATATCATCTTCATGAACAACAACAACATCGGTTACAACAAGAATCATAACTCCTGTTTGACTTTTTTTTCAAATTTCACATGAGCTTAATGTTGCGTATAATTTGAAGGTACTTGCCCTATTCATTGAATACTTGGATTGTATCATCAACATGAACAGTGCCATCGACAACTACAAAAATTATAACTCCTGTTTGAATATTTTATAATTTATGTCCCTTTCAAATGCAACTTTAACATGAAACTTAGTGTTGCCTGTAAAATGGAAAGTACTTGTTTAATTCACTTAATACTTTGAAAAACTCATCTGCGTGCACAAACCAATTTTTGAAGATGATAACTCGGGTTTCATCATTATTATAGTTATTCCCCTTTTAAATGCAATTTAGATTACACATGTGTTCTGTGGTGTAGTATTGAAATCAACTTAAAAAAAATATTTTTATTTTATACGATTAAAAATAGGCCCACATTTCAACTTTTTCTATGCATGCGACACATGTGTTCCGCGAAACACAACATTCTAGTTTGGAATATTTTAATGTGCGTAAAATTTTAATAAATTGGCAAATGTAGATGTGTTTTTAAAAAAATAAACCAGTCGATACATTAAAGGTCCACTGATTTTTTAAACTTTCTCTCCTACAGTAACCCCGTACAAACGCATAAAATGTTTGTTTTAGCATGTAGACATGCATGAATAACCTCAAAAGAAACTTACGGCCACATAAATCCCTTCTTCAGTTTTCAAGTTTTGCTCTGTACAAATATGATAATGCCAAGGCTTTAAGACAACTAGCGATATGAAGTTTTGGGCACGATTCCAAGGAGGGATGGATGTCTCGACGTGAAATCGCTCGTCGGATGCATTGCTCACTATTGACAACTTCTCGCTTGGCCTAACGACATGTTATTGATTTTAAAACACATTTTCCTTTGCCAATTTACTTAACTTTCACAAACATAACAAATATTTCAAAAAATAAACTGTTGCGTTTAAATGGCACTTCGTATATTTCATGCGTGCTTTACTTTTGCTTATTTCACACTTGGGTAAATAGTATTAAATACCTAGGTGAAAATTTGAAAATTAAACCCAGCGAAATTAAAAGTTCTTATATAAAATTTTGCAGCTTTTGAATGAAAATTCCTCCCAGCAAGTTTATATGATAACACAGTAATTAAATAGACGGAATTACGCTGGTGAAAAGAAGTTAACATTGTCTTAATTTGGTAACTTCTGTGTAGAATTTATTCGCTATGCATTGAAAGGATGCAATGGTAATGAATTTCATATTGTGATAATATTAAGTTCTTTTTACATCTGTTATTCCTTTGTAGAACATCCTAGATTATGTCTTTGGCTTTTGAACTGTCTTTCTTTATTTGGTTAAGCATGAATTATAAAATGATGGAGTTTGTAAGAAAAAAAACACCAGCAACAAGCAATGAAAATGAGAACCCGATGGGTTACCACCTTGGAATGACCAGTGGCAGACAATGCGCCACTAGGGATACCAAGTATAGTCACCTTTGGAAACTTCTCTAGTAAAATTGACCTTCCATAGGCTAGCTGCAGGATTGCCTTGCCAATCCTTAATGGGGAGGACAAGCCGTTAGTGATACACTGCAGGTGTTTGTGTAAATGCTACAATCCTTTTATAAGTTTTGTGATGAACAGCAGTAAATGCTACAATCCTTTTTGTGTCGCTCTTTCGAAGAAATGGCGATACATAGGGATCGCTTTGTCCGTCTGTTTGTCTGTCTGTCTGTCTGTCCGTCCGTACGTCCGTCCGTCACGAAAACTTAACGTAGGCTATAACATTTTCATTTCTTAATATTTCTTCATGAAACTTTAAAATTATATTCCTTATGACAACACGCTCGTGATGATACCACATTCTTTAGGTCAAGGACACATTTGATGGAGTTATTTCCCTTTTTACGAAAACTTAACATTGGCTATAACTATGCCATTTCTTAATATTTCTTCATCAAACTTTCAAATTATATTCCTTTTGACAACACGCTCCTGATAATACCACATTCTTTAAGTCAAGGTCACATTTGATGGAGTTATTCCCCTTTTTATGAAAACTTAACGTTGGCTATAACTTTGCCATTTATTAATATTTCTTCATCAAACATTCAAATTTCAAATTATATTTCCTATGACAATACGCTCGTGACGATACCATATTCTTAAGGTCAAGGTCACATTTGATGGAGTTATGCCCCTTTTTGTACTTGCATTTTTATTCCGACATAGCACCAGAGGGCGACACAAGTTTTCTAAACACCCATCTAGTCCTAATTATAGAGCATATGGCTGACTATTTCAACCGTACTAGAACATTGTAATAATAATCTTTTATCCATTTTAAATTCCCTTTTTTTTTCAGGCCCATTTACGGGTGACCCCATTTTACATGATGTACTTCAAAAAATCAAGACGGATATGTGTACATAATATTATAGAATTAAGATTCATTCATTCATTCATTCATTCATTCATTCATTCATTCATTCATTCATTCATCACTCACTCACTCACTCACTCACTCACTCACTCACTCACTCGTGCGTGCGTGCGTGCGTTAATAAAAGCAGTTACGTACGAGGGGTGATCCAGAAATAACTGGACTTATGATGTAAAATCTGTATTTTTTAAGATACAGATTTAAAAAATCGCCAAAATTGATGTGCAACTATTGCGCGAAATTTTTAAAGAGAAAAAACTATCCGAATAATTATACCTTACAAATAGGTCATTGCTATAGCAAATAGTGTATAGATAAGCCAGGCAGTTTTCTTTGCACTAAATGAAGTGAACTGTGGTTAAAATATATACTGACATTAACGCCAAAATTAACGTCGTATGTTTATGTCACCGGACCAAACTTCGGACGGCCTTTTCGAAAAACGAAATTAAAATAAACGACTCATTGGTCAGTGTAAAGATTGAATCCGCTGCTGATTGGAGAGTTTTTCAAAACTAAAATATTTCGAACATATTTACAACAATATTGTAAGGCGAACAAATTGATGAAATTTCGTAGCAATCAACGCAAAATTGACTAAAATATCGGCTTGTGTTGCTTGAACGCGGGAAAATTGACAGACGTCTCAAAAGTGACGTTAGTGGCATACTTTGAAGGCTTGTAGTTTCGAAACGGCTAAGGGTACTAAAAAAGTAAGCACACATCCAAATTAGGCATATGCTCAATTATATGTATGCGAAATTTCGTGAGGAAACTCGAAAACAAGTTTTGAGGCGCGTTCCACCTTAAACAATAATCTGTACAAGCTGTAACTTAAAATGCCAAGTACAAGGTACCAATCTTAATTTTCTACCGCCTACACTTGATATCAAAGTACAATAATTATGTAATTAATTTAATATATTAGTTCAGCACGAATAAATAATTTTATTTTACGCGTGTTTTATTTCAAATATATTACAATTACAAACTAAACTATCTGCTCCGGTCCCTTTAATAGTTAATTAACTTTGCATTATTTATTAAGGTGGTATCATTTTCCAGAATATACTGTTAAAGTTGGGGGAGTGTGGTTTCCTATTTTCATACAATTTCATGTTATTTAATAATTATAAATCTTCTTATTACTTCAGATATCAATAATAGGGCATATAAATGTTACAGGTCAATCAGGAATTATAAAAAAATAAGAAATATGAAACAATTTCTCTTACTGAGTGTAGCCTTATTGCCGGGAGTCCAAACTTCCAAATTATCCACCATAGTATTAAACTACAGTCACAGGAAGGTTGTCTATATCAAGGTTAACAATGTCTTAGAATTTAGTTTAATAAACTTTACTAGAACAATAGTTATAAACAATGCAAACATGAATGTCAAATTTTCCTTTTGTAGTCACTGGGAGAAACATGTTTTGCTATTGTTCTAGTAAAGTTTATTGAACTAAATTCTAAGACATTGACCTTGATATAGACATCCTTCCTGTGACTGAAGTTTAATAATATAGTGGATAATTTGGAAGTTTGGACTCCCGGCAATATGGCTACACTCAGTGAGAGAAATTGTTTCATATTTCTATTTTTATAATTCCTGATTGACCTATAACATATATATGCCCTATAAATGGTATCTGAAGTAATAAGAATATTTTAATTATTAAATAACATGAAATTGTATGAAAACAGGAAACCACACTCCCCCAACTTTAACAGTATATTGTGACAAATGATACCACCTTAAACAGACTATTGTCATTGAACTCCTATACTAATATTATTTTAAGGCCCGGTCACACCGGCCGAGCGTTGCTTGAGCGTCCCTGGAGCGGTGAAAAAAATTCATCACCGCTCGTAACCGTTCACCATCGTTAAACAAAAGTTGGCCTCCGTTAAAGCAACGCCGTATACGCTCGGCCACCGCTGATGTCTCTCGAAGGGCCCTCCTACCGCTCCGAAAGTTTTGAGCTGCACAAAATATTGCAAGTGGTGAGAAGAGAAAAATTTTCCGCCCAGGCAAAGTTCACCACCGCTCTAACAACGCCCAAGCAAAGTTTGGCACCGCTAGACACAAGTTCGTGGACGCTTGGGTACGCTAGGCCAACGCCGAGTTTTTTGAACGCTGCACCACCGCTGCTTCGCCAGCGTTGCCCGGGCGGCGATTATAGGTTGCAAAAACGTTGGTGGAGCGCTTATAAGCGTTTTACGAGCGGACACGGGGTTGTTGGAACGGTGTCGGGCGCATGCGCAGAACGCCGCTGTACCAAACGTTCGCGTCACCGCTATACCAACGCTCGCTATCGCTAAACCAACGCAAAAGCAACGCCGGCTTCAGCGGTGCACCGCTAAACCAACGCCTGTGTTTTCGATTTTTTTTTTCATTTTGTGATCGGTGACGAGCGTTTGGTCCACCTCCCTACCGTTCAAGGAACGCTCCAGCAACGTTCGGGCGGTGTGACCGGGCCTTTAGGGTTATATGGTTTTTAAAGATATCGATCACAAGACGTGTTTGTTGTCGGAAATACATTACGCTAAGCTCATGATGGAGGTGCTTGTGACGGTAAGAAACTTGCTGATCAACTATTAAAACAAGTGCACAGTATTCCTAAAAGTGAATTATGCATATCAGGAATCGCCACACCCACAAAACACAGCCTATCCACGCAGCGAAGAAGAAGAGAGGAAAAGAGAGCATGTTTGTTATAAGTATGCCAATTCTAATAAGACGCCACAAACAATTAACGAAAAAGAGAACCTTTGGGTTTACCGCCTAGGAACGTTCAGTGGCAAAACAAATTGCAACTGGGGGTTTAATCCAGGATCAATGGTGCACCAACCTCACACATGCCCCAACAGGTTCTCATACCTTTGGTGACCTTGACAATAACCCGGCCATATTGGAACATGGGCTCTGCACGTCGTCTTCATGGGGAGATTTAACTAAAGTTTCATGAAATTCGTTCGAGGGGTTAAAAACACAAAGCATGCAATTTTTATGAAACTCCTTCAAAGCTTTTCAAAAAACATTACTAGCGACCTTGACATTGAAGCGGCCATGTTGGAACATGGTTTCTGCATGTCGTCTAAATGGGGAGAACGTTTGACTAAAGTTTCATGATATTCCTTCTAATGGTTGAAAAGTTATGGACCGGACAAGAAATATGCTCAAACACCACAGGCGGCCTTGACCTTGAGCCAGCCAGGTTGGAGCATGGGTTCAGCGCATCATGTTCATGATAATTTTGATAATTTTACAGGAGTGGTAACAAGATGTTATGTTAATTATTTACAGACATTGTTTTTATATAATTAGGATCATGTAGTTGTACTTGAGTGGTGCATGTATTTGTACAGGAGTTTTACTTTCTGGTGAATAAAAATAGTTATAAATAAAATATATCATGTTTATGAAATGAGCATTTCACTTAAGTTTCATAATATTCATTCCAGGGGTTCAGAGAACTCCAATTAACTTGCCAGTTTGTATACATACACTGTACACAGCTGAGACCTCTCTTAAAATTAGTCTTAACATTTTGAGAATGTGCTACAAATTTGTTGTTGTTATTGTTTTACTTACAAACAGTGAATAAAATATTCAGAAAAGCCTGATTTTCAAAGTGCTATAAAGTAAGAGAGTTTTTTTGGCATTTAGAATACTGACACCCACAGAATACAAATTCACAGTATCAGTTAATGACGCGTATAAACACCATCAGTGGTAAACGGTTAAATCGCAAACATATTTTAGAAGCGGATTTTTTATCGTGGTGGATCAGTAATAACGCTGTGGTTGTTGTGTCAAGGCACAAGAGGACTGCATCAGTTTTAATCCAAGGAAACTTAAACTCTGAAGAATATCTGCGCCAAGTCATTGTTCTGGTTGTCATTTTACGTCTTCTAGCATAAAGTGCATACAGTTAATGCATGATAGTGCACAGTGTCTCGTTCGGCGAACACCAGACGTTTTCATGAGGTGAACACAGTCAGCAAATTTCCATGGTGCGCTTGAACTTAATCCAATTCATAATCTGTAGTCTGATCTTGGACAAGGCGTACAAAACAGGATGGACAAACCATGCAATTTTCGCAAACTTGAAAATGCTCTTCTTCAGGAATAGGCTTAAGAATCACCAATGGTGTCATTGTCTGAGCTCAATGAGATCTATGTGTTTTGCAGTTATACGCGCTGTTGGTGATCATACTCTTTATTCAGTGATGTGAATTTGTATTCTGTGGTGCAATTACTCTAAATAATTGTGAGCACTCAGTGGATGGTCATTTTGGAAAAAAAGTTTTAATTATAAATCATTTATTATTTTTTGCATATTTTATTGAAAGTTTTAGAGCAATACGAGGGGTGTTAGGTAAATTCCCGGACTGTTCTCATATAATCTCAACGGTTTCATTGATAGTAATGAAAATTTGCAGACATACTAAATAAAATGTTTATAATTTAAATATGAAACAAATAAGTGGTAAATTTGAATTTTCTTTGTGCTATTGTTGCTATAGCAACATAAGGGAAGCCTACCCGGGGCATTACATACGTATGTGCATTAAAACCGTCCGAAAACAGTAAATAATTGGATAATTTCTTCCAATTTTTGATATGTAATTTAACTGACGTTACTCTGTCCGTGACGTAAATTTTGAGCGAAATCATAGCGTATTGCGTGCGTGACGTCAAATTAAAATGACGTCATTGTTTACCAACGCACTTGCGTTATGGCGTCGAAAGAAGAAACTCGTTCTGTAATCAAGTTTCATGCCTTGTCGGGTGAAAAACCAACAGATTCTTTTTAAAAAATAAAACGCGTGTACGGCGAGTCATCTGTCTGTCGGACATAAGTGTTTGAATGGCACAAACGCTATAGTGGTGGACGAATTAGCCTAAATGATGGCGAGTGTACCGGACGTCCAGTCACCAAGAAGTCGTTAGCTGCCGTAGATCAAGTAAGAGACTTGATGGATCAAGATCGGCGATATACTTTGAGAGAATTTTCAAGTTTTACGGATATGAGTGTGTGGCGTATTCATCAGATCGTTCACGAAGAGCTAGGGATGCACAAAGTCTGCGCGAGATGGATTCCGCGGATTTTCACTGCCGACCAGAAACAACGCCGCGTGGACGCCGCTGTTGATTTCTTACAGCAAGTTCAGCAAAAAGGAGACACCTTCTTACATAACATTATTACGGCAGACGAAACGTGAGTGTACTACTTTTAGCCAGAAGATTTGGCACCTTGTGATTTTGCTTTGTTTCTACGACTGAAGGGTTACCTTCGTGGAACGCACTTTGACAACGAGGGCGACTTGACCACCGCGGTAAACGCATTTCTTGCCAGTCTTACTTTAGCTGATTTCAGAGACATTTTTACCAAGTGGTGCGAACGGTGGCAGAAGTGCATTGAACATAACTGAGAGTTTTTTTTAGAAAGAATGAGGCATCATATCACAAAGACGGTGCTTGTTGTGATTGACGGCGTTGAAATTGACGTCAACGTTTTTGTTTATGTTTTCTGTATTCTAGCAGATAAATGTACATTGTTATATATCATTTTAAAGAGTATGTAATGATCTTTCAGGAGAACATTAATTTGTTGAAATGTAGTTCGAATTGTCGTTTTAATACATCCAGTCCGGGAATTTACCTAACACCCCTCGTAGTTCAATTATCAAGCCAGCAATGTCCCAGTACGAGGGTGTATACTTAGAAAAGTTAATTATCAGCGGTGTCTGACCCCCAGAACAAAATTTGTTAAAGATCGGTTTTACAATACATATAGTTTGTAAACTAAAACGCTGAATAGATAAAAAAAAATTAAATCGTTGAGTTTTAAAATATTTCAACGTTTCTGTTCTATAGAAATCAACAAATGGGAATCCAAACACTCATATTACTCAACACTACAGGTTCACCCATATATGTATATATAATATTCTAATATCTCCATCACGTTTTCTAACCAGATGTGATTGTGTAATCTGCTCGTCATTATTACTGTAATCATTTAGACAGTGAAATTCATACACATCTACAGAAAAACAACTTAATATGTATTATTAAATTTTTCACAGGATCTTGACTGAGCAAAAACAATAATTGCAACAATATATTTTGTGATCCTCGGCAAATGTTGAGTAGTTTATTTCTGTTTGAAAATCTTACTTCAGTTTCCTGGAACTAATAGTACTGTTTGAGTACTTGTTTTCAATTTTGTATAAATCAAACCCAATCATTTTATTTATACACAAACTCAAAGTAGGAACACT
The DNA here is from genome assembly GCA_038501625.1 of Corbicula japonica. Taxonomy (NCBI): domain Eukaryota; kingdom Metazoa; phylum Mollusca; class Bivalvia; order Venerida; family Cyrenidae; genus Corbicula; species Corbicula japonica. The sequence continues at coordinate 66,432 of JAZAYU010000966.1, forward strand.
TAAGTTTTAATAAATAAAGAACATTTTTGGAAGTGCGTATATATTTTATGATCTTTATAGGGCATTTCAAACATGACATTGGAATTTACAGCCATAGACGATCCAAATCCACTGCACACAAACGATGTTGAAAAACTAGCAGGAACTAAAATTGCCGATTTCTGCAATGACTACAGTACATACTTTACTCAACTTGTACCCAACAGACAGAAGTCCAAGAAATGTAAGTTATTTTGGGAAATGATGGTTCTGAATGTGGCAATTCCTGATATGCATATTTCACCTTTTATTAATTACGATGATTTCAATTTATTTTGTTAAACTTCATGATAGAATATTTATCTCAAATTAAAGGATCGATTCAAAAATATACATCATCAGCATAAAATAATTTGAAATACTCGCATTTATATTATCGGTAGTTTGATGTTTAGCTTATAGTTATTGATATTGGCTTTTTTAAAGATATATGATGAAACTTTTATTGAACTTTAAATCTGATCAATGTCGAATGAGTTGCTAAGTTTAAGACTATTGCAGACGTGCGCAAAATTTGGCAACGCTTATCAGTAAAGCACAATTCATCCAAAAGCTTAACTTAAATGGCCTCAAAACGAAAAAAAAACATTATTACGCAATATTGTGTTTTATCATGGTGTTACCATTGCAAGCCAAAATCGTGTGCATAAATATTTGCATTCTGGTTTTGTGACGTTTTATGTAATGCAAGCGTTTCAACTATAACTGATGACAAAAGACACTTAAAGCTGTATGATGTGGCTGGTAAGCCTATTGGTCAAGTCCCAAGGTCATTAGCATCCTAATTTAGAGATATTCCAGAAAACATATGAAAAGTGTTTCTCGATGTTACTGGGTCACCAGTTTCCAGTTACCCACCATGGCCAGTTCAACATAATGGTCTTGTGCTACCTTGTGATATATTATTTCTACCCCATGTAAAGATGACTTTAAAGTTGTATCAGATGCACTTTGGCTGTGCAAAGGAACTTGTGGTGACATGAATGTTTTACTGCTTTTGTTAATTCTTTTATAAAAAGATAACTTAGATCTTAATAAAATATCTTATTCCATAGTTATGCTATTTTTATTACACATTATTTTCAAATTATTTTGAACCTATAAAGTAAACATGTGAAAATATATGCAGTCAATCAAAACCATTACAAAGCTGTCAAATGTGACACCCAAAAACAGATTGAGATATGTCCCCCGATTTATTTTCGGAACTGATTGAATTTCCGTAAGTTGTTGGAATTAGTCTATTAATAATTGCGGAGACTAAAATAATTGCAACATATTTTGATTGATGAGCCCCGAAGTATATGCTGGTCGATGACAATGCACCAAGTTGTGCAGCGTTCTACCAAAATCTATCTAACTTTCAACTCTGTGCCTTTTTTACTTTTAGAGTTGCCAAGTTGAAAAAATAAACATAACATATAACAACAAGAAATAAATAATGAAGTTATGGATTTACATGATATTGCTTCAACGTCATGCTGTGAAATTGACCTTCAATTTAGCAATCCCAATGTTGCATGCGACACGTCGTCTAAATATGGTGATCATTTCTGTGAAATAATGTTAAAATCCAACTTCAAATAAAAATGTTATGGACCGGACACGAATGCGGGACGTACGGACGGACGGACAGACTGACGGACAGACGGACGGGCAACCCGGCGACTATATGCTCCCCCGAATTTCTTCATAGAGCATAACAAAAAAAACAAAGTTCAGATTATTCATTTTAAAATTACATATATCTTTCCACAAGGAATAAAAAGATTAACCGGAACTGGTTGACAAACTGTCAATGTTGTATGGAAGCATTGTTATCATTGTATTAAAATATTCTTTCATTTGAACTTTTATTAGTTTGACGATATTGCATAATAATTTCTATTCTTTTTCAGTTCTTGATGTCATTGATGCCGCTGATGATATTCACTAGGATCCTGGAAAAGGTATGCATAGTATTCGATAATTTTTCTTATACGATCCAAGAATTTGCGGAAAAGTGTTCTTAATTGTTTATTATAGTACTGTTACTGCAGACAATTGCACAGAAGAGCATTTAAAATAATTCTAATTTGATTACAAATTTTCATTTCTCTAACTTATATACATGCTTAGTTATTGTCACTATAGTAACGTCACTGAAGGAATCCCGGCCCAACATCATATATAGAGGATATTTGTTTTTTTCAGTGCTTGATCGAAAATTAATTTCACGAGTGGCCGTAAGATTTTATATTTTCACGAGTGGCGAAGCCACGAGTGAAAATATAAAAAATCTTACGGTCACGAGTGAAATTAATTTTCGATCACGCACTGAAAAAAACAAATATTCTATTTATTTCATGCTTTCCAGTGTTTTAAGGGAAAATATTGAATAAATGAGTATCAGATACAACTCTACGTACCCCGTGGAGAGCCCCAATGTTTACCACTGTCTGCATGTGAGAGACGCTATTCAAAATAGTTCCAAACAAAATCGTTAAAAATAATTAGAGCTTGCAAAACATGTGTTTATTTTTATCAAGTCCGTAAGCAATAATAAATTTCAAAGAAATATTTTCATATTTTTATTCAAACTGACAAATGATAATAGAAACGACAAAGTCATCAATGAAAAATATTCCTCCGCGTCACGACATGACCTAGAATCGATTTGTCGGCCATATTGTTATTTTAGTCAGTGAACCGGTAAAACAACATTCCAGTTAATTACGCTCTAAATAATGACTGGACATAGAGGAAAGTGTTTTTATATTTATCAAAGTGACTTAAGTGTGTTATTCAATCGCTGTCATCTGATTCAATCATGCGGATACGCTTGAATGCTGGCCGAACAAGAAGAAAAACAATGCGGGAGGAAATCGATATGCATTGATGATTGACAGCTGACATTCGCGAAATTGTCAAGTTTTCAGAAACGGACTTGTTACTAAAATGAAACGACATGGAAGGGCCAAGAATGCAGGAATTAGCAAAAATGACATGCGAGACATGCCCATTCTACTGGGACCTTACAACGAAGCAGCATCGTACACTCGAACTTGCATTAATTCCACTTTCGGTTTCTCAGCCTTTTCAGACAGCAATTTGGATATTTTTGGCCGTGTTTGTCGCTCATATTCTAAAGTTATTGATAGAATTAGCATTTTCATGTCCAGTGACTTGGATGATTTGGTGAACAGGTATGTTTTCATCACAAAAAGTAACAAAAAAAAACACTAAATAAGTAAATTTATAATAAATGGAAGTGAATAAAATTCAAAAATATATTAGGACATTGTGCTGGAAATTGTGTTCTAGATTAAAAACAATATGTCAAGTAAGCCGAAAAAAAGGAAATATTTCTGCATGGGAGTCTGAGTCGAGCTCAGAAATCGCTTAAAACTAAACCAACATTAACATTGTGCTGACAAGTGGAAATCAAGAACCAAATTTGCAAGAAGTTTGAAAATGACGGATATATTGGACAGAACATACATTTAGACTTATTCTAAAACACTACCGATCAATGATTTAATGAAAGACCGACTTGAAGTCTTAAAAGAGGATTTGAAGTGAAAGCCGAGACGGACAATGTGCAAAAATTACGCCCAAAACTTGCGTACAAAGTTACAAATCGTAAAATTGAGGTCAGTGACGAGAGAAGTTTCTCTGAAAAATCTCTGAGGTGAACCTAAAACATTGAAGAACAATAAGAAAAAAACAATACAGCTTGCTAAAACTTCAAGACGCAACATTGAACAATACCGAACAAAACTTGTTGTTTGTTTAACAAAATTAACAGAAATGGCAATCTGCTTATGTGTTGTCTGATCAGGATCTAAACTTTTAAATAAAAATCATAAGGTTGTTTCTAAGGGACATTTTTTCTCAAAGTTTAAAAGTTTATCACTTAAACTTTAGATGTTTCAGCCATGTATATTGTACTGTAAATTATTTTCATTATGATACTACAAAAAGACACCAGGAGAATGGAGAAAAACACTGTTGTTTTTTTTTTAATTAATACTGCGTCATTTTGTATGGTGACTTTCTAGATATTTTGCTCAAAAATAACATTGTTTTTGTTCTTTGCATGGTGGTTTTTACTTTATTTTGTCATTTCGCATGGCTTTATTTTTCGTTATTTCATCTTTTCATGGTGTCCTTTTGTGGCAAAATAACAAAAAAGGGAAATGGCATAAATCTGCCACCATATGACTTTGTATCAGTCCAGGGTCTATATATAATATTATTAATTAACTAAAACAATATTGACACAATATGTACAATTCAGTGTACCTTATATGGGTTGCACTCAATTCATATGAAATCTCAACTGGGCCAATACGAGATAACCTGGGCCAATACGGGTTTAACTGAGCCAATATGAGATCGCATGATTCTGATTGGATAATGAACTGGTCCAATATGGATTGAATCACTTCCTTTTAAAAACAAAAATGCCGCCATTTTGGAATTTCTAAGTCGAATTTTTATGGATAAAAATGATAATAGATAGTGTGACTTTGGACACGAGGTGCATTTAATCAAAGCGGCAGCGGATAAGTCTATGTTGCCGCTTTTGGTGGTTTCTTTCTGTGTAATGAAAATCTTTGAGTTTATCTAACTCACCAGTACAACAACAACGCGGATGTCTGCAGCAAGAATTCTTGAAACTAAAAAACAGTGACTTTTAAGGGATTACTCTAAGACTTGATTTGAGCAAGTATATTTAGAAAAATTTAGCAAAAATGATCAAAGCTTCGTTTGGATAACTTACAGACATGATAAATTAAGTATTACATGCGGAATTCGTGGATGGAATGTGCGAGAAATGAATTTTTTTTTTTTTAGATATTTGGATATGAACTAAATTTAGACTGGAAGAACAAGAGAGTTGGCTGCCACTGTGTGTAGGAATGTTCAGGTTGTTTTTATATTCAAAACAAAACAACCTTCATATCTGCATCTCCATGGTAGCTTATATCAGCCAGGTCACTACTGGACATAGACTCATTGAAGATGCCAGACATTAGAATCAGAGTTGACACTTCATCTCTTCAGGCCGGTAAATTAGCAAGTCTAGAACTATGAATATTGTGTTAATTAATAAAATTGTCATTAATCAAGCGAATTCATATTGGCCTTGTTATTGGGTCTCGGGCAGTCATATTAGCCCTCGGCCTTCGGCCTCGGGCCAATATGACTACCCTTGACCCAATAACAAGGCCAATATGAATTCACTTGATTAATAACATTATACTATTAATAATATTGATTATATAGTCCCTGATCAGTCCAAATGCTATAAGTGTAACACATACTTGAATGAGCAAGTCTCTGACAAATGACCCTTGAGCCACAAAAAATTCATTGTTTTACATGTACCATTAAGAGTTTAAACTGCAGGATTTTTTGCTAAAAGAGTTTAAAACAGAGGATTTCATTCTGTAACCTGGGTCACATAAGTTAGCTCTTGTTTAGTTCATAAGAAACAGTGAGAATGGTAAATAAAAAATAAAACCCGCCCACCTGCCCCATTTTCCCCCAAAATTTGGATGAGAATCTATGAATTAATTTTCTGTTGCCTTAACAAACTCATTATTGACATTTTGGATTCATATCCCTTTAAATGATGATCAATTTACCCAAATAATTGCTCATACTCTGTACCATTTGTTTTGGTTACATCCAAAATAAATTCGCAGAGATGGTTATTTAAGATGCCTGAGGGAAAGAATTCAGGTATTTTGACCTTGTTCTTTGACATGAGAAGTGACAAAAAAAGCCTCCTATCACTATCTATCTTCCTTTTTGTGTTTTCATTTTGGTTTTCTTTCAAATATTCATTGGGATCAACAGACCCTGAATTTGTGATTTGCCACTTCAAAGTCTCCATATTGTTTTATTTATTATTTATGAATAATTATTGCCAAATTCATCAATTGTAGCCTTAATATGCCAAGACATTGCTCTGAAATCTTGTCTTTTAAATAAATAGTGTAGCAGACACACGTTTGTTGTTGTTGTTGTTAGTTTATAATGTAGATCAACTGCCTCCACGTGTATAATGTTTGTAAATAAAGGGAAGTAACTGTAGTGGGGTGCAGTAAGGGGAAAAAAGTAGTCCGGCACAGTGAAAATTATATTTGATAATTTTCACCGGTGGTTTATCAGAATATAATCTACTGTTATATTACAGTAAAACACTGGAAAGCATGAAATAAATTGACGTAACGTCAACCCACCTGCACATGCAAACAGTTCAAACCTACCATTCAATCCATTTATAATACTCCCCCTTAGACGAAATACACTTTCTGCAGCGGTCTATCCATTATTCTACAAGGCTTTTTAATTTTTTTTCTTGCTGCATGTTATGAAGTGCGTCCAGTGCTAAAGTCGAAAGTTGACTAGCATCATCAAAGTGAGTCCCACAAGGGTAATGTTTCATTGGGGTCTGGCCTAGCTTGAATCATTTAGGAGACGGTGAGCATAGGGCCTTTCACATCGATGTTTGAGCCTTGGCCTCATGAGTATGCATACTGATCAAGGTCTTATTAACAGTAAATATACTGCTCATGAGATCCACTCCTTCCTGTTCGAATCTCTTCCTATTTAGATGATCGTTAATTATACCGAATAAAGTTCCATTACCACAATAGGTTCTGTCAATGAGTTCTCATATAGTGAGTGATATTCCTATCGTTACCGATCAAGTCCTTGATGGCGACGTTTAACAATGTCTTGGACGATGGACCGCCGCTACGCTCATGTTTTCTCGGCCTTCCTGAAACTGTTTTTGCCATATGTAGCTTGCTGTTTTCTTTACTTCAGCCATCCAATAGACTTTGCTGATCAGTTCAATAGTTTTTATTTTTGAAAGTCGAATGCGCAAACAATATTGAATGAATGGTCGTTGCTTAACCACACCGTTCAACCCGATAAGGTGAATGCCGTGGGAAAGACGACGGCAGTTGCTTGTGTTTTTCGGCGAAACTGAGTATTGGCCTGATTTTTACATTTTCCGGCTATATCTTAGCAGACAAAAATATACATATTGATTCCCTGTTTGTTAAGGACTCTACTGACGAAATCTTGACGCACACATGATATCATTTACAGAGAAATTGCAGAAAAAGTGTGCAATTTTTTGACAAAATATGTCATTTGACGAATCGGTCGCAAATATCCTTTTTCATTACCAAATCTGAAATATTTGAAATATACCATGATAAAGTTCAATTATTTCCCTGTAATTATTTGAAACCACAGCTTCCAATGCGCTTTCTCTAGAAAGACATTTACTTTTAAACTTGGTACGTCGTGGTGATTTTGGTAATGACAACGGCCGTTAACACTAAAATATTGGTACAGTTGAATGCAGTTTCGTCAGTGGATTGGATAACGTTAACGGCCGTCAAGTGAACTTATTTTCAACGTCGCTGTTGTCTGCTTTATGCATAAAGTGTATCAGACTCTAGTGTTAACAAATCTAGGCTACTCCTTGTTGTGTATAAATCAAGATAATTATTGAAAAGTATGTTTACCTAAAGAAAAACATTTATAACAAAACACCTGATTTTCAGTTTGTATATATTACCTAACGTTTTGTTGTTGATGCAATTTTAGAATTGTAATAATTTTAAGTATTCAATTATTTCGTACACTTGTCAAAAGAGAAGTACAGGTGTTTGTACTCATTCAAATGAAAAGCAATATAATATTTTATCTAACTTTGTACAAATCCTTATATTATTTACTATATATACTTTACGAACTTGAAATTTAATGCACTTGCACAGCCGCCTGCAGACGAGAAAAAATGTTGCACCGTATATTATTTCAGCTCGAACTTTATCTGGGGACGAACCATACCGAGTACGTAATATTATAGTTTTAAAATTCCGAAATAAATGTTATTATTCTTTTTTTTTCTTTTGGTAGCCATTACTCTTTAAGAATATTCGAAGCGCAGGCGGTCTTGATTTACTTCTGATTTATAATAAAATCATATAGACAACGAAAGTAAATAAAATTCAACTCAGAATGAAGTATTTGAAGTTCTTTTGCTTCATATTTGTAACAGACGAAAAACAACTATTCTTATGCGACTAAATTTTGCCGTCGAACCGTTCCAAGGCGGTAACCCCTCGGGTTCTCACTTCCGTTAATTGTTTGTGGCGTCCATATTGAAATTGATTATTGTAATACCATGTTCTCTTTTCGTCTCTACTGTTTGGCTGTATAGGGAGGCTGTGTCTGTTGGATGTGGCCATCCCTGATATGCATATTTCACTGTTTTATATATCATTGTCGTCACCTTTGCTTCGGTGACAATACGGCTAAGACGTCATGGTCATATCTCTAGAATATAGTCTAAATACAAGGAATCGTAATCTCTGTCAGATCAAACTCAATTTGTAACAGTTTAGTATTTTAAAAACTTTCGTAAATATGGCATTTTCAACAGCTGTTTAAGGAAAAAATATACAACAAAATTGGCAATGTGCGCGTTAAAAAAACATCGGTAAATCACGATGCAATAAAAACATTTAATTATGTTCTCAAGACCAGTGTTAATCATTGTAGAGACAAAGCTAATTTTAACTTGACGGCCGTTTACGTTATCCAATCCACTGACGAAACTGCATTCAACTGTACCAATATTTTAGTGTTAACGGCCGTTGTCGTTACCAAAATCTCCACGACGTAGCAAGTTTAAAAGTAAATATTTTTTCTAGAGAAAGCGATTTGGAATCTGTGGTTTCAAATAATTACAGGGAAATAATTGAACTTTATCATGGTATATTTCAAATATTACATAATATATTACATAAATTGTCAAAAAATTGCACACTTTGCAATTTCTTTGTAAATAATATCCTGTGTGCGTCAAGATTTCGTCAGTAGAGTCCTTAACAAACAGGGAATCAATAGGTATATTTTTGTCTGCAAAGATATTGCCGGAAAATGTACAAATCAGGCCAATACTCAATTTCGCCGAAAAACGTTCATGTTCACAAGCAACTGCCGTCGTCTTACCCACGGCATTCACCTTATCGGTTTGAACGGTGTGTTAACATTCATTTTAGCACCTTTCAATACGAAACACGCGTTTCGTTTACATTTCATACGTCAACGTTCGAAGTGACATCACTGACGTCATGCCAGATAATGGCGGAAACGTAAGGTGTAATTTGATTGACATAAGTTAAAAATTGATTTTAAGACAGGTTTTGTTTTAAACTATTGTGTGTTGGAAAAACACAAACTTTGGGCCAGAATGACGTCGGTAACGTTACTATGGAAACCATAACACGTTCCAGTTTGCAGATTTAAAACTGTTACTTAGTGTATCAAAAGATAATAGATGTATACACAGTATGGTAAAATATTACTGTTTATAATATTATGATCACATCATTTTTAAACAGTTATGCTCAGTTTTAAACATCCTTTAGTTGTTCATTTGAATGTTTTTGTTTCACAGAGTTTCAAATGATCAGCGATTGACCTTTTTGACATATCATCATTGATTAAACCATACAAGGAAGCCTTCAATATCTCCAGCCCCTACCATTCAAAGAATATAGCCAATTGATGCCGTTTTTATCGATTTTATACATGCTCTTTCGACTGTATCTATCAATTTCTGCCGAAAGAATAACAATTTACTTTGTTCGGCTTCCCTTGCATTCCCTGCATTGTAAGAAATACGTATGACTTCGCTAGTATTGATGTTGTTGTTGTTATTGTTGTTGTTGTAAATAACAAACAAGCAGTTAAACTAGCGAAACTATAGCCTGTAATTTTACGTTTTGGAGTAGACAAATGCCAAATTATCTCAATTATACTTGAAATTTATAATATAGCCGATTAATGTATGCTGCTGAAAAACTTGTATTCGCTACCATTTTCTGTTAAAACGGCTTTGTAACGCGTAAACAAATAGTATCATCGTAAATCATGTAGTTGTATCAAGTTTGCATTCCTTCGCATTTTAACGGACATAGCATCTACAATTATGAATACTTATTTGAATGATGACTTTTATTTTCAGAAACTTTAGCGTGCATTATTTGTTGTGTTGACCATCCTGCTGGTCAATCAAATCATGTTCCTGATTGAAGACGTTTCTACAGGATACTTCTATGAAACCCGCCGCACATATAATTCACGATTTCTTTTCTTTTTCCCCTTTTTGTTATTTTCATTTATTAAATTTGCATGTTTCATTTATAAGTTCTTGCTATTTTCTGATTATATGTAATTGTGTACGTTATAAAACTTGACGATGTCTTCTTTCATACAGTATTATTGTTTCCACATAACTTCAAGTAAAAAATCAAAACTGAAAACTTACTAGTTTTTAAATTACAACATTTGGTTTAGTGTTGTCATTTTGTTTCTCATTTTATTTGTGGCGTATGCACATACTTGTGTCTGGACATTTGTTTAAGCGGGAAGATGTTGTCAAATACCTCCAGGTGTTTGCCTTTAATGTTATCATTCATGTAATAGGAGTTTTTCGTGTTATTTTTGTAAAGTTTTCATTTTGGCTCCGTTTATTAAGGTTTACAATGACCAATGTGTTGGTTGTGTTTATTTAATCATATATTTGTTTCTCGAAGTGATATTATCTGGAATAAAACAGAACACACAGTAACATGAAATAGTTAACTGTATTTTGATTTGATACACTGCGATGGTAACATGTATGCATTTTAGCATAATAAAATTTACATTCTCAACATGAAAGGTAACGTAATTAGAACAATTCAACGACGCGGTAAAGGGGCTAATTTATTAGGCAACTTGAAACTAATAGCTGGTAGTCCTGATGACAAAAAAATTTATGTCACTGAAGACTTGAAACACTAAGTTATCAGGCTGACTTTGACATTTCACAGCGCTCTGCAGGCTTGGTGATAAACCCATCTACAGTTGATCATTATGTTAACCTCTTTGGTTGCACGACGGTGGCAGGAGTTTACGACTTTATGAAGGTTTTTGGGGAAATTTTTTCTTAAAAGAACCTAGAGGCTCGATTAGATTCTTATATTCCTGTCATCGTGCTCTTGCTGATTTTAATCCAGGAGTTGTGGTCTCGGTAAGATTATTGGGTACTTATTGTGTACTAGTTGGGTACTAGTTGGCTTTGCAATGCTATTAGCTTATTTTGTTTATATGCTTGTATGCTTTTGCATACAACAGCCGATGGGTGGGTTAGGGTTATTTCACCAAGACAACTTGTACTTGTTTTGTGATATGAGAAACTGTTGGGGCAATTGTGAAGTTGGTGCACCCTAGTACCTGGATTTAAACCCCCAGTGGCAATTTGATTTGCCACTGACCGTTCCAAGGCGCGGTAACTCCTTGGGTTCTCAGTTTTGTTAATTGTTTGTGGTGTCTTTTTTGGAACTCATCATTTTATTAACTATGCTCTCGCCCTCTCTCTTCTTCTTCACTGTGTGGGGAGACTGTTTTTCTGAATGTGGTAACATTGCCTTTTATCTTCTTAAGTTTATAAATTTAATCTCCATAAAAAACTGGCTCTGAAATACCTTGTTGCAAAAGTGATTTTAAACTGCACCTGTATTTATGAATTAGGTCTGGGTATCGGCGATAAAACTTGCAAAAGGTTTTCCTTAATTTGTGATACCGATAACCTTGTTTTAAAAGTTTTTCTGTAATGCAAAGATTACGTTCATTGAAATCATTAACATCGTTTCAAGCTCTTGAAAAGCGAACAAGCTGTACGATATATACCCCGTAAGATGTTGCACGGGGAACATCGCCGTCTAAAAACTGAAAATTTACTATATTAAAAGTAAAAACATCTCTTTTCTCATAAATTTTAGTACTGGCATAACCATTTTCAAAAACAGATTTAGATCGAGAAAGTTTGCTTACTTTTCTGAAGTGTTCGCTTTATTAAGTTGTAGTTCTTTATGATAAATCTTATTAACCAGTAATGGAAAATGGTTATTATCTACATTTAATAAATCGTCAAGGTATCACGAGGTGTTGTTAAAAGCTGTAATTATATCATCTCGACGTTCAGTAGAAAGAGATAACATAAAGTCTCTTTCATAACAGTATAAAAACAGATCGGCAACAAGGGGTGCACAATTAGTATCCATTGGGATGCCTATTACTTGTTTATAAATAGAGGTACCGAATCTAACATAAATATTATCCAGTAAGCAAGTTAGCGACTCTACTAGGTCTTGACAAGTCAATAAAGTAAAATTATCATAAGAACCATCTGTAAAAAATGCCCTATGTTCATTACAAGCGATGAAGGTTTTATTTTCTCTAGCAAACGTTTTTTCAGTGAGACTGGTAAGCTTGTCTCTTATTAAATTATGAGGGAGCGAGATATATAAAGTTGAGAAATCATAAGTGGACAAACAGAACGCCTGAAAATTATTTGATTTAAGCTTTTTCAAAACGTCATTTGAATTTTTAATCGACCAAAATAAATTTTTGCCAGACGTTTCATAAACCTTAACGCAATACCTAATAACATGTTCTTTAATAGCTGCAAGACAAGATGTTAAGAGCACGGATAATTAAGTAGTAGTGCAAGAACTAGAGTTAGCAATAAATCTTGCTTTGTACGGAGTTTTATGCATTTTAGGCTACCGATACATAGTAGGTACTTTGTCTTGCTTCGGCTCAATACTGATTCTAAATTGTGTAATTTGTAGAGTGTGTGCAGTAACAATACACTCTCAGATGAAGAAGTTAGTATATAAGCATTAGTGCTGTTCAGTTCTTCAGTTTAAATATTAATATAGTGTATCCGTCACACTATAATTACATTATTAGAAGCCTTATCAGCAGGTATTAAAACAAATTTGTTATGAAAGTCTTGAATTCCTTTTTTCAAATAACGAAAGTTAAAACGAGGTCGAGGTGGTAATAAAGCAATGTTTCTTTCATAAAATGATAAACGTGGTTTTAAAGGGTGACCTGTTTGTCCCACATATTGAATTCCACAGTTATTAGAATTTCAAATTAAAACTTAAACAACATTTTCAGTTTGTCAGTCTATATCATTATTGATGTTAATAGAAAAAGCTCTGCCGTAAACTGTAGATTTAAAAACAGAATTATAATTCAAATAATCACAGCATCTGCACCTCTTAGAATTGCACTTGAAAATAGAAGAATAAGATCTGCGACTTCCGTAATTCAATTTATTTGGTGTAGAAATATTGTACTTTCGAAGAATATGAGATCTTAAAGGTGACATTGTAATTTTTAAATTGTTTTAAATAAATTTGTACGATGAACACTCTGCAGACCTGTCATAGCTTGTCGAAGATAAATTTAAACGCGATGAACGAACTGATGGCTGCAGACTTTAAAAATGATTTTATTTTATGCGGTGTTTGGACAGAAGACGCAGAAAATAGCCTTATATGTGAAACATTTATTTTTAATATTTTATTTTGTGCCGCCATAATGAAATATGAAGCAAGAATACCATTATATGAGCAGCGACTTCAGGTTACATTGAAATTTTCAAGTGACGTCACAACGTAATGCATGTAATTATTGCAGCAAAGCGCGCTAAAAGATTTATTCTATAAATAACACACAGAACAATTTCCATAAATATTAACGTGCTGATTCACTGATCCCAAAGAAATCGGACTGTAAAAAGAGTACTAAAATACACCAAAAGGACCGATTCTGGTTCCAGAAAGTATACAATAATAACTCAATTTAAACGTAACAGAAAGTCGGTGAACATATAATCTTCAATGTGGTAGAGTGGGGGCGGGTATTACCGAACAGGTGTCTTATTCCGAACATAATTTTCAAATAAAATTTACATTTGTTTTTCATTAGATAAACTTGTATGTGAGGTGAAATATGATGCCAAAATATTTTCATAGATTATTTGACTTGTATATAAGTTAGACTGCACGCTAGTTTCAAATTTATAGAGTTTCAAAGAAAATCGCTTTTTGAGGTAAGTTAAGTTTATCAATTAGTTAATCCCGACATTCCAAAATCTTAAATTTACAGAAGGTTAAAATATTTATGTCTATATAAGAGATAATGATTTTTTAAAGATGTTAACATGTATTTTTCGGGGGATACAACTTTTAGCGCCACAATAACACGTGATAAAAAGATAACGGCCGGGGTGTTCGGAAAAAGCTGCACTTCATCTTTCATATGCGTCTAATTCCGACCAATATTATTTCATAATATACAAGTCCTCTTTTAATAAAGTTATAAAGCAAATTTATGATAGTATGTTAAACAAATACGCTATTAGTATGTTAAACAAATATAGAATAAGATTTATTCTATAGAAAGAACAAGATTTACATGATTAGGCCATCCTTACAAAAATTGTTTGTAGTTGCGCGACCAACCCAGTGAAATAACCCCCGACCCCAAAACAATTTTGACCATCCTGAAAATGTTTTTTTTTTTGGTCTATATTTTCTTTCCAGTAAAAAATAAGGTAAGCATTTCACTAAACACTTACCATTGCGAACATATTCCATACTTTATAATTACATTCAAATTCTATCTCCAGTATCATAGCTCAGAATTATTGCATCATCAACCAATTTAATCCAGCTAAAACTGTGAAATGTCACGTACACACTTCTTGAACATCAAACGATTTCATAGTATAGCCGACAAAACAACGCAGTCTGGTTATGAGCCGACAATTTCTTTGAAGTTCAATTTTCATGTTCTCGTAGATTTCATAACGATTGTATGTTTGATGACTATTTGAATTTTGAAGGACTTTACTTGGAATGTGAGTATTGTTTATTAAATTAAGAAAAAATTTAAAAGTTAATTAAATAGTCAGTTTAATCAATGAAATTTCTTATTGTTCTGTTGCTTTTCTAATGAATTTGTGGCACAGATCTATTGTTTTATGTGTAAAATACAATTAAATAAACAGTTTAGGTGTTTTTATTGTTTAAAGTTGCGTATTTTTAAAAAGTTATTTTATGTTCGGAAATACACGCACATGTGTTCGGATTTAGACGTAATGGTCGGTAATACCCGAAGAACAGTGGGAAATGTAAAAGTAAGATATGTCACGTTATAATATAGTTACAGATACGGGCTTTTCTTTAAAATTTGCTTTAAGATTTAAATCATCCATTAAAAGCGGAAAATATACAGTATTAGCGTCTATTACCGATCAGTAAAATTTGTGGCTGAAGTGTTCGGTAATACCCGCCCCCGAGAGTAAATGAGTGAGTGGGGAGGGGGTGTGGAAAGTGAATGTCAAATGCAGTCCCTGATGGATGAATGTTTGAGAAAACGGCAGCCGATTGTCAATACAGATTAAATACCATAGATAATTGAATTTGTGCAATAAATACGCATGTTTGTTATATCTGTTCTGATATATTTTCAATTTGTATATAAAATGTACTAGAAAACTCGTATTTACTAATATTATTTTAATGTTTGTACTGTATAAAAGGCAAAATTTGCTGTAACAAAATAGACCTCTGTTTAACATGCGAAATAGAAGATATGCTTGTTCTAGCCATTTCGGCATCAGAAATGTATGTTCACACTCGTAATATTTATTACCACCCTGGCTAACCTGGTACGCTTCGCGAACGGCACTACGCCGCGATCACGGCATATGCAACGCTTTTAACCGGCATAAGCGGTGTCAATGTAGGAGATTTTGTGGGGTAAGGTTGGAAAATCGCCGAGTTTTTGGTAAGATATTTAAATAATACTCAAACCAATAGCCCTATACGGCTGTCAGATCATGGCTATTTATGATTCTAGTCTTCTCTGTGTCCAGAATTCAGTAGTTTGCTCAATCATTCGTGAAAAATGGACCTCTCTGTGCTGCAAAAGTTGTAAATTTCCTGTTCAAACGTATTTTTTCTTGATCTAAACTGAAGTCTAGTGAAGAGTTATGACTGCATAAAATTTGTTTTGCAATGGAGGACACTGCAGCGTAAAATTTGAGTGTGTTTTATCAATATTTTACCTGCTTCTTGCAAAAAATGAGAGGCCACGCACCGTACACCGGCACTTGATTTTTGCTACGCTGCGTATCACGGCATTTTATGCGATGCTGGTATTAAAATATACTTTAGTTGTCGAAATTTTAAACTGTTTCTTCACATCAAATATTGTTGTAGATTGTTGTGTTGGTGTACATTACAAAACAATATTAGACATACTTAAAAATTCTTCCATCAACAATTATGGCTAGAAAGTTGGAGTTATCACATAACTACCTTAAGACTGACCCAAACGAACTTCTTTTGTGAAAATCTTTAATCCAACACTGAATAAAGCTATCGGTCTGAGAGTATTTCATCAATAATTTGTGAAAGATTTGTGATTATGTTTACTAAATAACAATTATATTAATATTTTCATGGGGATTATGGCTAGAGAGTTGGAATTATCACATAACTACCATAAGGCTGACCCAATCAAACCCCTTTCTTTTGAAAATGTTTCATCCAACTCTGAACAAAAAAGGTGAAATATGCATATCAGGAATCGCCACATTCAGAAAGAACAGCCTCCCCACATCAGAGTATTGCACGCAAAACAGGGGTGAAACCCCAATCAATAATTTGTGAAAGATAGTTTATGTTTATTAAGTGACTTGACCTTTGGCCTGTGGTTAACAAAGAAATAATGTACATAATACTGTAACCACTTTACATCAAATATGTATACCATGTGTCATCACTGTATCTTGTTCACTTTACTTTATGAGTTATTGAAATATTAAGTTTTCTCTATTTTAATAACAGACACCTACCGTAGACCATTGGTGAAAATAAAAGGACGTGCATAATTTTCGTATTGCCATTTAAATGAATGATCTTGACTACTTCTGAAGTACCTGGCCTTAGACCTTTGGTGAACAATGATCCTGCATATCATGAACTTGGTGCACAGATTAAAGTGATTACAGCATAATGTACAACATTTCATTTTTCACCACATGTCAAAGGTCAAGTCAATTACTTGCAATAAACATAATTAGCACAGTCACATTACAAAATAAAATACGTCAAACCTATGCAAAATTGCAAAAGAAATGAAATGTTCAATACCCGTCACATTTAGTATAAACAACAACATATCCCAAATTGAACAAAATCAGATCACGGATACTCCCTTAATTAATTTTAAAAGTAAGACAAGTGGAACGCAAAAATATCACATAAATCAATTTCTTTTTGTAAAACTCCGCATTCTTTCCAAATCTAGTCTTTCATCCGACTTCTATAAATGATTTTTGTCAATAAACATTAAGTTTGTTAAACATTAATATATTATATTTTACGTGTGATAGACAAAGTTTGAAACAATTCTTAATGTTGATTTGCCCTACCCACATCCTACTGCTTCTTAACAAGGGGTAGATTTTCAATTTAACTTTAATTGAAACAATCAACGTCAGACAAATCTATCGTTCACAAATTATTGATTGGGATTTTCATCGGTAGCGGACTCGGGTATTGCGTGAAATACTCTGCTAGCTTTGTTCATGGTCGAATCAAAGATTTCCACAAAAGAAGTTCGTTTGGGTCAGTCACAGGGCAGCTATGTGATAATTCCAACTTTCTGGCCATAATCACCATTAAAACGAAATATTGATGCGCCAAAAAGGGGGCTTGAGCAACCTCAAAGAATACCCTCCGGACTCGCTCCTGCTTGTTGATAGAAGAATTTTTAAGTATATCAAAATCTTTTTTGTAATGTACACCAACACAACAAACTACGGCTCAATTAAATGTGAAGAAACAGTAAAAGATTTTGACAACCAAAGTATAGTTTTATACCAGCATCGAATAAAATGCCGTGATACGCAGCGTAGCAAAAATCAAGTGCCGGTGTACGGTGCGTGGCATCTGAATCTCTTGCAAGAATTAAGTAAACAATAGATAAAACACACTCAAATTTTACACTGTAGTGTCCTCCAATACAGACATTTTTTATGCAGCCATAATTGTTCACTAAACTTTAGTTTAGCTCAAGAAAAATACATTTGAACAGGAAATTTACAACTTTTGCAGCACATATGGGTCCATTTTCACGAATGATTGAAAAAACTACTGTATTCTGGACACAGAGAAGATTAGAATTATAAATAGCCATGATTTGACAGCCGTATAGGCTTATTGGTTTGAGCACTTTTTCAATATCTAACCAAAAACTCTGCGATTTTCTTACCTTACCCCACAAAATCTCCTACATTGACATCGGTTATGCCGGTTAAAAGCGTTGCATATGCCGTGATCGCGGCGTAGTGCTGTTCGCGAAGCGTACCAGGTTAGCCAGGGTGATTACGGTGTCCGTAGCCGAAGGTAAAAACAGAGAATTATTTGAGCATGTATATACGTCGCAAGGATCCAGTCAATTTCGTCAAGTACTACGAGCAGTCAATTTTATTTTGATTTTTCTACAAGAGTTTCTTAATCAAGCGAACGTTTTCTCTTCTATAAGGATATTTATTAACTGAAAAATTTCTGGACATATTCCGGATGAGATTTATTAATCCAATCATAGATGAATTTCATCTTGGCACCCATTTCTAGTTTGCAGTAATCTGGAACATCTTTTTGTGCATGGTCTGGGAGTTTAAAATAAAATTCGGGTAAACCACGCGTAAGTACACCAACAACTGTAACTGAATTTTCATTATTGTTCGACAGGATAGGGGCCCCGGAAGCCCCGTGATTTACAAAACAGTCGAAGAGCATCACAGATGGATGATCGTAACCTTGATATCCAACGTCTATAAGCTCAGGGTTCTGTAGTTGTGTTCTTAGCACTGATTTTTTTTGTTCAAGCCAGCTGAACACTCTTTGCATTCTGTCTGTTTGATAATTTTCTATTTTACATCTTGGATCAAGCACCTTTTTATGCGCATTATTTGGATTGCCGTATCCAATTAAAGAGACATCCGACAAGTCAACTTCAGAACGCGAGAGGCGCAACTTTCTTGGTAGCTTTTTGGGATTCTTAATATCTAATATTGCAATATCTAACTCCTCATTCCATATAAAATTTTTCCAGAGATAGAAAATTTCAACAGGTGGTTTTACATTGCCTATCATACTTGATTTATGAAAATGGACGTAGGTCTTTTGGTCCTCTAATCTATTTGCATCAAAGCTGCCAGTATTACCTGGATCTGAAAATAAAAAGACGTCAATGAAAATGTAATAGTTACTCCATTAAACTCCTAATAAGTTAGTATAAACCTTTCTATTCTATGTTTATACAATATCAGATGTACAAACCAAATTCATATACTGTAATAAGGACAGATTTAATTTTTCTTGTCGCACAAAATGCCAAATAAAATACAAAACACAACTCAATTCTCTATTTTTGTAAAAAGCGCTAAGTCAGATTCTTCCAACGGATAAATAAAATTAATGAATGAAATATTCATATCATAACTGGCCACATTTAGAAGACACCTCCTCCACACACGCCTGCCACTAGGGGTTTCAACCGCATTTTAGGGTACATCCAACTCACACTTGTCTCTACAGGTTCCGACATGAACAAACATGTACAAGTTGTATTGGTGAATTATTTCCCATGTTGCCGACTGAGATAGCTCTTTGGCTTTGCAGAGCGATTAGCTTCTTATGCTTTATATGTTTGTATGCTTTTACATGCAACATTGTTGAGCCGATGGGTGGGTTGGAGTTATTTCACCAAGACAACTTGTACTTGTTTTGTGATACGAGAAGCTGTTGGGGCAAATGTGAGGTTGGTGCACCCTAGAATCTGTGGTAACCCCCAGTGGCAATTTGTTTTGCCACTGACCGTTCCAAGGCGGTATTCCAAAGGTTCTGTTGTTCGTTAATTGTTTTTGGCATCCTTTTTGAATTGAAATACTTATAATAAGCATGCGCTATCTCTCTTCCTCTCATCTTTTTCGCTGCGTGGGGAGGCTGTGTTTTGTTTGTGTGGCGATTGATATGCATATATTTCTTTTTCACGATGATCTTTTCCCATGACAAATACAAAAAGTTTAAAAACAAGTCGTCGAACGTTATTTTAATAATAAACTACACATAAATTGTGAAGTCCATGTCTATCAACTAAGAAATATACACATAAAGTGACCAGATAGACATTTTAGGGGAGTGTATCATCTACAATAAAACGCAAACTTACATTACCTAATATATATTTGACAACATGAAGGGCCGTCATTATGCACGTTTCTCCGATGCGGAAAACCGTCCCTACCATGTCGTCCCCAGACATTAAGACACCCACTGACTTCATCTGTTCAGTCAAGATCTCCATCATAGCTTCGCTCAGAGTGTTATCAAAATCTTTCCTGAACGGCTGACCTGATATAGCGCTATTGTTAGAACTTTCAGGAAGCATGGGGCCATCGACCATAGTATTTTGAGTTTCTCCTACAAACAGAATGAGCGAAAAGTCTTGATATAGTTTACACAAAACTGTATTTTGTTTCTTTAAATTTAATTAACGACATATATAGTATTAAGAGTGTATACATGTGTACATAAGCCTTAAACTTAAGTACTACTCGTACTCTTTAGCAGCGATTTATATGTATTATGAAAGTGCAACTGCATCCATCTGCTCTGAAACAAACGAAGATATACGTAATAATAACAATAATGACTCAGAAACAAATTTTAGTAGTCAATAAATCTGGGCAACAAAAGATCTAAAATGGCCTGAAGGTTAATACCCGCATCATAGAAAATTCAAGCAGTTCTTAAGTTTAGCAAAAATGAGACATAGTGCATTATTTAGTATGATTAATATAATTATGTAAAATTTACAATCAAAGGGCCATAAATCTATAATGTCTTAAACATTGGTACAGCGGGAAATAAGTTATATGTAATTTAAGATTTGTAAAATCAACACAATGCACAATCTGTAATTGAACTTAGATAAAATGCTTATTAACAATTTGTCAAAGCTTAGTGAAGACTTGATAAAAGCTTTCAATGTCAAAGAGCGGAATGTTTTGTGGGTTTATTTTTTGGTAATAGGTAAGCCTACAGAAAGCCGTAAATCTGCAGCGATCTAACTGAACTGTTTATAACCATGGTATTTATATTATGTCTCCAAGCACTTAAAACAATTCTTTTGAATATAGAATTGGGACTTTTTCAAGTTCGAGTATGATGGTGATTTATTTTAGTAAAAAGTCATCAATTAAAAGACAATAACTTCATAGTCCCTGTATTAATTTGACTGGTTATCAAACAAGGACGCGATATTGCCACCCTTAGGTTTCTGAGCTAGTTTGGTGAAGATGAGGGATAATATTAAATAAAAGATTTCCCAGTTATATCGCAGACAAGGCTGATTGTGACAAAATCAGAAATTAAAGGGCCATAACTGAAAATCTATTGAAGAAATCTGTCTGGTTAGCAAATCTGGCCATAAAATATTCTAATCAAGTTTAACAAAGGCTGGAAATTCCAATCCCAAAGAAAGAGAGAGAGAGAGAACACACACAGAGAGAGAGAGAGAGAGAGAGAGAGAGAGAGAGATGGAGAGATGGAGAGAGAGAGAGAGAGAGAGGAAAGAGAGAGAGAGAGAGAGAGAGAGAGAGATAGAGAGAGAGAGATAACGCAATACATCTGCTCTTTAGAAGTACTACTTTATAAAATTATGCTTGAAATGGTTCGGATTGTTTGCACCAAAATTGTTCAATTTTTATGGAATTGCTTAGAAAAACAATTAATGTCTCGGTTTTGTTCGATGTTTAGCCAGATCGTAAATGCAAACACTATATTCAATTACTTTTTCAGCATTTTGTTATTGCAGACAATAATTCGTTACCTCTTACAAAACTATTGCTGGATGAAGGTGCTGACTTTGGTCCTATTGCAATGCTACCTCCAGGAGCAACTCTAACTGTGCCTTCGTACACGTTTAAAGAGTGTAGCGAAGCTTGAGAACCATCATGAGCCAGACTGTTTGAAACTGAACGACAGAAGTAAATCAGTAGATCAAACCAATGTTTTCCAAATATACAGACATATACATACATATACTAACATAATTTTTTGTTAAGAGAGAAAAATGAAAATATTAGATAAATCTGTGACTTGGAAAAGCATTCATAAGCGAATGTAAACTGCATATGAATCATATTATTTTTTCTATTTCCTTTGGTAGTTTTAATTTCTGAAATTTATCAAAACCATTTGGACAACTCTTAAACGCTTCGATAACATTAAATATATTGATCAAGGCTATTAACAATGAAAATAAGAAAGCAAATAAACTAGAAAATAAATTGCTTTTAATTTTGTTTTTTAGGAGTATGTACATTTCTCTGTTATAATAATGCAGTTTTCTATCTGTTATTATAATTCAGTTTTCTATATCTTATTGTAATGCCGTTTTTTTAAATCTGTTATTGTAATGCAGTTTTCTATCTGTTATAGTAATTCAGTTTCTATCTGTTATAGAAATGCAGTTTACTATCTGTTACAGTAATGCAGTTTTCTATCCATTATAGTAATGCAGTCTTCTATCTATTATTGTAATGCTGTTTTCTATCTGTTATAGTAATGCAGTTTCTATCTATAATTTTAATGCAGTTTTCTATCTGTTATAGCAATGCAGTTTTCTATTTGTTGTGGTAATGCAGTTTTCTATCTTTTATTGTAATGAAGTCGTCTATCTGTTATAGTAATGCAGATTTCTATCTGTTATTGTAATGCAGTTTTCTATATGTTATTGTAATGCAGTGTTTTATCTGTTATTGTAATGCAGTTTTCTATTTGTTATTGTAATGCAGTTTTCTATCTGTTATTGTAATGCAGTTTTCTATCTGCTATTGTAATGCAGTTTTCTATCTGTTATTGTTATGCAGTTTTCTATCTGTTTTTGTAATGCATTTTTTTATTTGTTATCGTAATGTAATTTTCTATCTGTCAGTGTAATGCAGTTTTCTATCTGTTATTGTAATGCAGTTTTCTATCTGTTATTGTAATGCAGTTTTCTATGTGTTATTGTAATGCAGTTTTCTATCTTTTATTTTTATGCAGTTTTCTTGTAGGTCATAGACAAAATTCAAGAGAAAGTTTCAATCGAAGGCGAATGATATTGTGGGGGCTGCAAGTTTATTGTTTTCAATATGAGCTTTCTGTTTATATTTGTTTATTTTTGGAGCATTTGTTTTAATATGTACTAATACACGATAGTAAAAATCTTTATAATGAAGCATTTCTGGACGCGTATTTTGTTTTAATTTGTTTTAATGTGTACTAAAACGATGCTAGTAAAATACTGAAACTTCACCTGTGTTACATGACCGAGAAGTTTCGGCTATTGATAAATGTCCTTCTATATTGAGAGTACCACCGTACACATTAATGCCCCCATGTCCAGCCACGTGTGCCTTCGTGTTTTTATCATAAGACAAGTCAATGTCGCCGCAATCATAACCTTCTTTTCTGAATATTATTTTCTGTATTCTGACGACAGTTGCTTCTTTCGGGCATGCTTTTGCTGTAAAGAAAATCCCTTTATTATTAGATAATCAAGTACAAATAACTGCAATATAAACTGACATCTGACATATCCAAGTGAGGCATTGTAGATGCAAACTTACCTGCGTCAGAAAAACGTGGTTGACTGTGTAATATTTTAAGATTTGTTATTAAAACGGTAAAATATGCATACCAGTCACATGTTTGAAGACATAATAGAGGCACACCTTAAAATTGCATTTAATTAAAAAGAAAATACCTTATAACAAAAAGATAACTTGAACAGGTTACCACCACCTTATGTACTGCGACTGCAAAACATGATTGCCACTGGGGTTTCAACTAACAAGTATAAAGGCGTAGCATCCTCATACTTGCCCCGAAAGGTTCTTTTACGACAAAATCATCGAAAGTTACCTTTGTGAAATAACTCTAACCAGCCACCTACTCAACAATGATTGACGCACTGCCTAATTTAAGATTAAACTATAAACGATATAACCACAAATTAACATGGTACAAAGTTTTGTTTTCTTTATACAAATCTTTGATAACATATGTCCAAAATGTATATCATTTAGATGAGTAATGCACTGAACAATAATTAATAATTAGTCGTTACTGATGATTGTTTGCTAATATAAGCAGGTTGTGAACTATTTATGTTATAATCATCACTAGATGGGTGTTCAGTTGAATATTTGTGTCGCCCTCTGGTGCTATGTCGAAATAAAAATGCAAGTTAAAAAGGGGGCATAACTCCATCAAAGAATTTAGCATAATCATGAGCGTGTTGTCATAAGCAATATAATTTGAAAGTTTGTTGTAAAAATATTAAGAAATGACAAAGTTATCACAAAGGTTAAGTTTTCGTGTAAAAATCCAGTACAAAAAGGGGCATAACTCCATCAAATGTGACCTTGACCTTGAGTATTTGGCATCATCTCGAGTGTGTTGTCATAAGCAATATTATTTGAAAGTTTTATGAAAAAAATATTAAGAAATGACAAAATTATAGCCAACGTTAAGTTTTCGTGTAAAAATCCAAGTACAAAAAGGGGCATAACTCCATCAAATGTGAACTTGACCTTGAGTATTTGTCATCATCTCGAGCGTGTTGTCATAAGCAATATAATTTGAAAGTTTGATAAAGAAATATTAAGAAATGGCAAAGTTATAGCCAACGTTAAGTTTTCGTGACGGCCCGACGAACGGACGGACAAAGCGGTCCCTATGTATCGCCATTTCTTCGAAAGGGAGACACAAAAACTGCATATGAGAATCACGTTAAGAAAGGAATGTTCTCCTGTCTCAATCCATGTCTAAAGGTTATAAAACTGAGTTAAACTAGAATGTTGTGCTCCGCGGAACACATGTGTCGCCTGCATGGAAAAAGTTGAAATGTGGGCCTATGTTAAATCATACATAATAAAAAATATTTTATTTAAGTTGATTTCATTACTACACCACAGAACACATGTGTCATCTTAATTGCATTTAAAAGGGGAATAACTAAAATAATGGTGAAACCTTACATCTTCAAAAATTGGTTTGTAAATGCAGATGAGTTATTCAAAGTAAATGAATTAATTGAACAAGTACTTTCCATTTTACAGGCAACACTAAGTTTCATGTTAAAGTTGCATTTGAAAGGGACATAACTCATAAAATATTGAAACTGGAGTTATCATTCTTGTCATCACTGATGGCATTGTTCGTGCTGATGATATATTGCAAGTACTAAGTGAATAGGACATGTACTTTCAAAGTTAAAGGCAACATTAAGTTTCAGGTTAAAGTTGCATTTGAAAGGGGCATTACTAAAAAAAATATTGAAACTGGAGTTATCTTTCTTGTCGTCACAGATGGCATTGTTCATGCTGATGATATATTCCAAGTATGTAGTGAATAAGTGAAGTACTTTCAAAGTTATAGGCAACATTAAGTTTCAGGTTAAAGTTGCATTTGAAAGGGGCAAAATTATTGAAACTGGAGTTATCTTTCTTGTCGTCACAGATGGCATTGTTTATACTGGTGATATATTCCAAGTACGAAGTGAATAGGACAAGTACTTTCAAAGTTAAATCAACATAAAGTTTCAGGTTAAAGTTGCATTTGAACGAGGCATAACTCAGAAAATATTGAAACTGGATTTATCATTCTTGTCTTCACAGATGGCATTGTTCATGCTGATGATATATTCCAAGTATTAAGTGAATAGGTGAAGTACTTTCAAAGTTATAGGCAACATTAAGTTTCAGGTTAAAGTTGCATTTGAAAGGGGCATAACTCAAAAAAATATTAAAACTGGAGTTATTATTCTTGACATCACAGATGGGTTTGTTCGTGGATGATATATTCCAAGTATGAAGTGAAAAGGTCAAGTACTTTCAAAGTTATAGACAACATTAAGTTTCAGGTTAAAGTTGCATATGAAAGAAGCATAAATAAAAAAATATTGAAACTGGAGTTATCATTCTTGTCGTCACAGATGGCATTGTTCATGCTGATGATATATTCCAAGTATGAAGTGAAAAGGTCAAGTACCTTCAAAGTTATAGGCAACATTAAGCTTCAGGTTAAAGTTGCATTTGAAAGGGGCATAACTTCAAAAATATTGAAATTGGAGTTATCATTCTTGTCGTCACAGATAGCATTAATCGTGCTGATGATATATTTCAAGTATGAAGTGAATAGGACAAGAACTTTCAAAGTTATAGGCAACATTAAGTTTCAGGTTAAAGTTGGGGGACTACCGGACAACGGCACCGACGACGACGACGTCGCCGGACAATAGGATCCCTATGTGTTTACCTGCTATCGCAGGCGACACAAAAAGTCTCTAATTCAACTGAATATTACCATCAACGACGCCTTCTCCCACAACTTTTCTAGCCATCAAATTATTTGACGTGGCGTTTACAAACGCGGCTGCCAACAGTTGTCTTGCATTTTCTCCGGATTTCACAACAACATCATGCCATGCCTTAAGCATTGCATAAATGCGCTCTTGCTGAAAATTAAAGTGCATTTGAATGTTTTCCTTCATAATCAAAAGATTGTATACAGATTTGTGTTTCAGCAAGGTAGTGTTATAAGAAAGCATAAAAATCTCTAATTTATAGTATTTCACTAAATGCATGGCAATTGTAAATTAACCGGGTGTACATATTATTGTCCTAAAAGAGTTAACTATTGTTTATGGATTATAGATCAATGTACATTTGTATATGGTGTTTGCAGATATGCGATGTGTTTCTGTGCTCTAGTGGTAAACATCTCCCAAAGATTGCTAGAATTTAAAAGTACATTGAATTTATTAAACAACTGTAAATGTTTGAGAGGTATTTGATTAAAGGATCAAGAAAATCTGATTGGGTTGGTCTTTACTTCTGTGAGGCATAAACTGTTGTTATAATTCTGTCTGTCATGTGGAACAGTAATAAAAAGGCGATAAGGGCCAGCAACCTGGGAAGGACATGGGAAAGGGGGTTGATCCAGGTGATTAAAATGAAGCAACACTTTAATATTCATTGTCTGAAGCTCAGGCTATAAACCCTTTAAACCTGCCCAAGGAAAAATTAAGGAAACCTTTTTTCAAATTTTTTCACCAAAAACGCCAATAACGTCATTTAAATGTCGTTGAGCACGGTACACATATCTGTGAATACTACTCCTAAAATATTTCGGTTTAAATACTTGTTTCTATATGGGCGGTTAAAAGATCACGCGGACAGATTTGCATCGGATATTTTTCCCGTGACGCGACGAAACAAAGACAGCCTTAAACATGTTTCCCTTAAGAGGTCGCAAACATTGCAAATGGCGAAGACAGGCTGAAATTTCAAAAATGACTTTTGGGGGAAATACTTATTGCCACCTAGATTTTAGTAAAGAAATGTATTTAGCTATGAATGTTGTAAATGTTTGCAAGCTCAATTTAGTCTAATTCATTTTCTTATATCCAAGCACATACTAAAACAAAAGAAAACCCGTTTGCATGAGAACTCTGAAATTCATGAACAATATATGAAAGCAACTCATACCTGAAATAAGTATATGCTGGTCTACAATGTTTAGTGCCGATTCGTCAAAATAATGTTATGGGTTTCAAGAAATTCAAGGAAATCTTACTTCCTGGTTCAAAGTAAAAGTGAAAGTGAAAGTAGGAAGTAAGTTTTCCTTGAATTTCTTGAAACCCCTAACATTATTTTCACGAATTGGCACTAAACATTG
Organism: Corbicula japonica; assembly: GCA_038501625.1. NCBI lineage: Eukaryota > Metazoa > Mollusca > Bivalvia > Venerida > Cyrenidae > Corbicula > Corbicula japonica. The sequence goes on from JAZAYU010000966.1 coordinate 94,205, forward strand.
TAGACCAGCATATACTTATTTCAGGTATGAGTTGCTTTCGTATATTGTTCATGAATTTCAGAGTTCTCATGCAAATGGATTTTCTTTTGTTTTAGTATGTGCTGGGTAATTAGAACATGAATTAGACTAAACTGAGCTTGCAAACATTTACTACATCCATAGCTAAATCCATTTATTTACTAAAATCTAGGTGGTAATAAGTATTTCCCCCAAAATCCATTTTATGAAATTTTAGCCTGTCTTCGCCATTTGCAATCTTTGCGATACCTTAAGGATTGAATCGATAGTTGATGGTTTCCATTTGGGTATGGAAAACAGTTGGGTTGTTTAAAGTGTGTGAAGGCCGAAGGGCTTCACGCGTACTTTAAACAATCCAACTGTTTTTCATACCCAAATGGAAACTATCAAATATTGATTCAATCCTTATCTTTACACTCATTAATAATCTCTTTAATACAGAAATAACTAGAAGAATTCGTGATATTACGGCTTTTTCGAATTGCTGTTGGAACAGCTAGATTGACGGCAAAGTGAATGACGGCACGCTTTTTCGCAGCAACTCGTGCCAAAAGTTGCGTGCACGGCGACGTCACACGTCAAAACATCGTGCAACGTCCAATGAATTGTGAACGGCTCTACAGTAGCCACGCCTTTTAAACTATTACATCACACTGTTTACCATTGGAAATTATGATTCGTTAGGTGGATAAGACTTTATCGTAGAGAATGAAGTTGAAGTGTTAATATATATGGTGTAATGCAATTTTGTTCTGTGGATTTTATAGATTTTATCAAATATAAAACTTTTAAATTTTGGCAACAGAAAAAAGCCAGATAAGACAGTAAGGTTCCCAAAATTGCAAGATTGTAGTGATGCTATTTCATCATACAGAATTGTTTCAAATTCATCAATGTAAAAGCTAAGTCTTTACTTTCTATTAATGCCCAGTATATAAAGGCACGTTAATTCTCTGAATCTAATGTTCATATATTGTTTGAAATATCATGCAGAAACATTTTCTTTCCAATGCCGGACGAGTCATATGAAAAATATTATAGATGTCAAGAAGATGACTATAGAGCGAAATATTTTAAGGATTGAAAGTCAAATATAGAAAAAAAAGTGAAATGTGCATAGCAGGCATCAGAAAACACAGCCTCCGCAGCCAAAATGTAGAGAGGGAAAGAGAGCATTATTAATAAGAATATCAATTAATAGACGCTTTTCACATTGGTCCGTCGCGGAAAGGGTTTTCCGATTGTTATCGTAACGCGATTTCAGAACGAGGCGCCGTATGCCGACTTGCATATTAATGCTTTGTCCGTTTCTTTTCAAACAATATCAATTTCAAATAAGACACTAAAAATAATTAACAAAAAAGAACCTTTAGGGTTACCGCCTTGGAACGGTCAGCGGCTAAACAATATGTCACTGGGGTTTAACAAGGTTCTTTGGTGCTCCAACCAAGCACTTGCCCCAAGTTTCTTTATGAACAAAAAGTACATTTTGTCATGGTGAAATAACTCCAACCCAGCCAACAATAGTGTTGTCAAATAAACTAGAATGTGTAATTGGACACTGATGCCCCCACTGCTGCAACAAAATTTGTAATAACAGAGAGTCATAACTCCTTTCTTGACGATCATCTACACATCCTGCTTGATCATCTGTGCAACTTTTAAAGAAATCCGCCTTAAAGTTTAGGAGGAGTTGATGCCACAAGATTTGGGGTCGTACGCATGGACGGACGAGTACAACTCTATATGACACCTACTTTGTGGGGGCACAAAAAAACAAGCTGACAAGTTCAAAATTTTTAGAAAAAACTCACTGAATTTGGAAACGCCTCATTTAATGCAAAAGCCTGCGCTTCTGTTAAGTCTAGGTGTATCCTCAGCGCTAAATGTTCACTACCTAAAATATAAATCATTGTCAATATGGCTTATTGATAACATACAAAAACACTTTGTGAATAAAAAAAATTACCCGTGGTGAAAGATTTTTACATCTCAATCTCATTTTGGTGATAATTTCAAAATTATAGCCAAATGGCCAGGAACACATTTTCATAATCCAGTTAAAATCAAATTAAAGAAATGAATTTTCTATCGCGGCAAAAACGTGATTTTAGCAATACATCTGAACTGAACTAGTTTGGGACACATCTACACGGTCTAATAATTAAATACAACAGCTTTTGGTTGAACAAAGCCGTTTTTCAGTTTTATCTTTCCAAAATCACTTAAGTTGTTTGTTCTGTGTTGTGGCTGTAAATAGTCTCCCCGTGCATTCAATCAGCGCTGTTATCAGTCATGTCATTTAAAAGGTCGTTGAGCGCGATATTTATGTGTGATGTAAGAACTTCTAAACATTACTTTTGTTTTAATATTTCGGCCAGTTTTATGATGGGTGGTTTTGATATCCCAGACAAAAAAGATTTTAATATTGTTCAATTACCTCAAGGATATACGTCTTGCTTTTTAATGTTTTTTTGTTGTTGTTTTAGCGTTCTCTGCGATATGCAGGAATTATAATCTCTGATCTCCTGTCAAAATTCTTTTTGTTCAGTTCCGCATTTTTTTCAGTTTTAACGCAAACGCATTCTTTTACATGGGGCCGATACCCGCTGAACATGGAATGGTATTAATCTAAAAATACTGCACCGAAAGTGTTCCAAGTTCACTGTAATATTCAGACCAATTTTGGATGGAACAAAACTGTAACGTTAACAAATCTAAATACTAAGTTTGAATCACCCCGGGGGCTATTTAGCGTGAGCAGTTACATGCATTTCCATTACTGCCCTTCAACAGTCAGTTTCAGTTCCCTTTTCATCAGTTAGTTATTTTGACGACATTTTGCAATAGAGTAAAACCGTTTTCAGACTCAACATAAATAGTGGTTTAAGACAAACATTTATTAACATGTTTAATTATGATAGCATGAATACAATGACCTGCGTAAAGGTTCTGACGGTCAAACTTTATATCAAGTTTTGACTCTGGAGCGATGTCATCAATAAAAAATTAATGGGAAAATGGCGTTATTCGGACATCTGTAATCTGTATTGTTAACATTCTCAATGTTATCATATTAAGACAGATATTCAAAGATTAATTAATGATAATCGTATAAAAACGTGTCTTTTATGGTGAAAAGCAATTGTCTTAGCCAACAAAGATGAAAAACATAGGTGAGCTAATAAAAATTAAGGGATTGCCACACTCCTCCCAACTTTGTTCATCGATAAAAAGAAAATTATCAAAATCTCAATAATGGCAAAATGCCGTTTAATGAAACTTTGCACAAATTAATTCAACTTATGAATCTTTTTTTTGCATTAAGACACGTTAGAAAAGTAAAAAAACAAAAGCTAGACCTAAACATTCCTTAAAATTCTATTTACATAAATTTACAACAACTAACGATACAAAACATAATTTTAAATTCCCACGTAAGCGCAATGGCACTGACAAGAAAATGTTGTGTACTTTGTAAAAAACATTCGACTACTAAAAGAGAAATCCATGATTGTCATCCGTTTACGCGACCAAGAAGCGACCAGAAACTTTAAGGTCAAACACACTTTTACTAATATCTCGTAAAGTTTACATATGTAAGCCACGAGGACACAACAAATTGTTGTCAGTATCATATTACTAATGTGGGCTTTTAAAATGATGTTTTGTGTTGTTTAGTTTTTGTGAATTTATGTAAATAGGAGTTTAGGGAATTTTTAGATCTCGCTATTTGTCTTTACTCTTCTAACGTGTCTTACCATCTTCAAAATAAAGATACATTAATTACATACATTTGTGCAAAGTTTCATTTAACGGCATTTTGCCGTTATTGAGATTTTGATATTTTTCTTTTTATTGACGAACTAAGTTGGGAGGAGTGTGGCAATCCCTTAACGCATGTCCAAATGCATGACTGACAAAAATGCACGTCTCGTTTGACAGAAGCTATTTAATTCTGTATAGGTTTCAATTATTTTTATTAAAAAATAATTCTTCAATATGTGTATTTTGTCACAAGTCTAAAACGGACCCTTAAACATAGCGCATTTAATATGTTTTACTTGAGGAAACAGCTGTTAAAATGTACCCATTATTTGTCGACTGATCTCGAGAATTTCTTTGTTGGTCATTGAGTTACATTGATGTTGTTGTTCTTGGTGTTGTTGTTGTCTACGTGGTGTAGGTACAACGTCCGATGTTGTTGGTAAAGGTTCCCTTGTCGCGTCTAGCTGGTCAGACATTGTGTAGTTTTCTAGCTCATTGCTTAAAAGGAAAAAAATGCATTACTGTCCTTGCCTGTCCAGATTGAGTTCAAAACAATGCGTATAAAAAAAGTGCATTTTATATGCAAAACAATGGTGTACATATAAAGCATGGATCTCACGGCGTGGTATTTTGATAGCGTGACGGTTCCAGCAGGTAAACAAAAACCTCTGTGGCCTCACAAAGAAACACATGGCGGAACACAAACATTATATAATAACAAAAGACAGATTATACATACTGATTATACATACTGCGTATTGAAATAGACACCAATGATAAAAGAAAAATAGCGAGCAAACGCGTTTAATTAACTTTCTTGCCATAAACAGAAAATTATTTGTTGTAATAGCTTTGCACTGTACACGAACAACATTATACTGTGGCAGTCATAATACTAGTATTTTATTATATTATTTAGTCATGTTTTAATGTAACAATTATAAAACACCACTTTGGGGATAAGTCCATGAGTGAAAACGTAATGACATAATTACATTCAATCTTAGTCTTATTGATGAAATGGTAATAGTTCGTTTTGTACTTTCTCTCTCATTTTATATCTATGTTCGATATTTCAAGTTTCATTCATACCCTTTTTCATAATTACAGTGGAATCGCGACAACTCGAAACCCGATAACTCGAAATGACGGTTTAACTCGAAGTCCCGTCAATTTTCCTTATATATTCAACTAAAAAAAGTTGCGATAACTCGAAACGCGATAATTCGAAATTCGCGATATCTCGAACATATTAATAAGTCCCTTGAATAGGAATTAAGAACAATTTAATCGCGATAACTCGAAGTACATTTACTGACACGGTTTTTCACACCTCCTGCGAGGTTGTTTTTTGTCTTTTGTTTATTGCCAACTTGTCAACTATTATGTGTGTGAAGCAAACAATAAGAGTGATTTGTCTCAAATTAGTGTCAAGCAAACATTTGGAGTTGTTAATTTTTCTTTCTATAAAACGTCCTTTATTTTTCTGAAATCTGTATTCTACAGCTTGTATCAATCAGCAAACGACAGTTCGCATAAGGCATAACGAAAAATAATAAAATTATAAATACATTTTTCCGAGTAATCGAGCGAAGGGCCCGGGTAACTGGGAGGATACCTGGATCGGAAAACAACTAATCTTTCTATTTCTATTGTAGCATGTCATGATCTGTTGTTGCTCTTCAATAAATGTGTACTGTTTGTTTTTATTTATAATTTATCGTGAATACATCTGCACGTAGGTCGTAACGCTATTGTGTGTATTTGAATGATGATGCGCTGTATACATGCATGTCTCGTGTTGGTACAATGATATTTGTTAGCATTTGTAAAAATGTTGTATCTTCGTCGATCTTTTTGTATAAAATCATGAAAATAAAACTGAGTAGTAAAAGAATTTAAAACATAATTATCTTGTTTTAATGAGAAAACTTTACGAAAAACATTTGTTACGTACGTACCGTATGGTGTCGTAATAATTGCACGTCGTTACTTTCTAAATACTCGTATGGTATTTATTAATGCTGAAGTAGTGATCAGGATAAAAATATCAGTAGATGCTTATAAAAAAGGTTAGGCTTTTGAATGGCCAGAATTACTTGAAATGCAAGTATGTATCACAAACGGATAACGCTCTTATAGGGGGCACGCCACGGGAAAAGGTACCTTCGGTCATATTTTGAGACATTTTAATTGTTACTATATTTAGAAATAACTTACACATTTTCCAATAAATTGGTATTTTTATTGCGAATCCCATAATAATTAATATCGTCTGCTTAATTATATGACGTCATTTCAAGGATTGACGTCAACTGTCCGAAGGTACCTTTTCCCGTGACGCGACCCATATGTTATGCGGATAACGGCCTTATATGTTATGTGTTCCTGGGAATGAAAGAGTTTACTCGGTAAAATACGATAATCCACTGTTTTGAAACTGTTAAATACTATTTTTATTTAAATCTTTCGCTAACCCCTCCCGAACCTTATCCCACACACCCTCCTTTTTTTCCAGTTTTTGGGGGAAAAGTTTGTCAAGAATCATAAAATAAACAGAAAGTGCTTTTGTTTCAGTGTAATATCTTTTTTATTTAATTTCATAAATGAGTGAACACCAGACAATGGTAGTTTTACGCCACCTCGTTATTTATTGCAACTAGGTATTTTATGCTGACTAGCCTACAACCTCTCAATGCGTTCACAGAGAACACGGGCAAAAGGTTTGTAGCTTCTATACACTACAAAGTTAAAGTCCTTAGATTTCTCGAGTTGAAGCCACCAGAATCCGGCAACATACTACTCGACTCTGGTCAAAGGCTTTACTGTATTATTATAGGCTACGAACAATGTTTCAATCAAATCGACAGATTTTTCCAGTGGCGAAATCTTAACTAGGTCTAAGGAGTATGTAAGTTGCAAATAAGGGCAATAAAATCAATGTATTAGGCAGTAAAACTTTTATGCTATTCGTAAATGACATTAATTAATGTATAACGTTTAAGACCTAAATGGTATGTTCACTATTGATGAATATAAATTATTTTCATTACTTTATGCGTCGTTACTTTATGCTAACGACCAAGTGATTTTGCAAACTCGCTAGAAATCTTTCATTCCATGTTCAATGGCATCAAACCGTACTCGTATATTCGTGGTCTTGATAAATACTTCAAACAACTAAAGCGATGCCCAGGATTTACCATTATTATTATTATTATTATTAGTGTGAGGTTGGTGCACCCTAGAACCTGGTTTAAACCCCCAGTGGCAATTTGTTTTGCCACTGACCGTTCCAAGGCGGTATCCCCAAAGGTTCTCTTGTTTATTAATTGTTTGTGGCGTCCTATTTGAATTGACATACATATATAAAACATGCGCTCTCTCTATCTTCCTCTCTTCTTTTTCGCTGCGTGGGGAGGCTGTGTTTTTTTAGTGTGGCGATTCCTGATATGCATATGTTGCTTTTTTACCATTATTTTCACTCTAGTTACCATTATTTTCACTCCTGGTACCATTATTTACCATTACTTTACCAGGATTTACCATTATTTTACCATTATTTTCACTCTAGTTACCATTATTTTCACTCCTGGTACCATTATTTACCATTATTTTACCAGGATTTACCATTGTTTTACCTATTTGGGAAAGGAAGACACAGTGACACAACTTATAATTTCTATATAGATAATGCACAGACTGAACTATTTAATTATTTAAATACTAAGAAATTACGTTTTTCAAAAATGGTAATCGGACGAGAAGCCAAAAGACCATTCAGTGCACAACATGCTTCCATTGCTTTAGATAACCTAGTTAATATTTTTCATAACGCAGAACTATATATGTCGCAAAATATTAAATTTTGACATTGAACTCACCCATACAAAATTTCTACGATGAATTCTTTGCGCTCAAAAAGTCAACAAATCTTTCAACGCTATACGGTTCCAGCTAGCAAGTTAGGATAATATTAATGTTAAAATACTGGCCAAAAATTTGTGGTCAAGATTATACTTAAAAAAAAAACATATTTTATAATAAAAGACCATGCTGACTCGAACAGAACTTACAGCGGACATAAATGGGCATATCAAATGCAAACTACTTTAAATTTCAATTAGATATATATACACAACGAGCGAGCTATGTAAACATGTGTTGCGCTGCAAAACTTCACAAGACTCCGATCATGTTTTGTTAAGCGACTTCTGTCACTCACTTACAATATCGGCTCATTACATTCATGTAAAGTGAGTGTAAGGAACGACAACTCTGAGAAGGAGATTGGACTTCAGTTAGAACTGCCGCTTTAATCAGAAGACACTGCGTTTTACTTCAAAATAAGGTTTTTGCTGTCAAAAGGTTTTCTCCTTATGGATGTTGAACAGAAAATTTCGTTTTCTAATGATTGACTGGTACATGTACCACTTAAGCAATTACAAAAGGCGTTGCTTAAAGTAAAGCAACCTCAAGGCGTGATTAACTATGAACAACGTTCTGTCAATTTAACTTTCCTGCTATTTCTAAACGAAAATATCAGTTGATTGTGCGCCATGCGTTTGATGTTTTGGTTGCAATCCAAACTGAAATCGAAATTTGTAGTATTTTAGATACTTACACTTCAAAATCAGCTGAACAAGATGGCCGCTAACTAGGTCATGTTACTTTATGTTTGTTTTCCTCCAAACCGGCCCAGATACTACTTTTAAGGTCTATTGTCTTTGTCTAACTTATTTTGCTTTTCTGGGATAAGATCATTTATAATTTTCTTACCTGAGCCAAATACATTACAAGATCTTCAAATCTGAGATTTATGTAACACATTACTGTATTCATACGTATCAGTAGTATCGAACTGTACTAAATCACATACTGTCTGAAATGCATTAATAGGCACTAATGACTACTGTAGACCTGCATATAGTTATTGAAGGTATGATTTGTTTGGTATATTGTCCATGAATTTCGGAGTTCTCGTGCAAACGGTTTTTCTTTTGTTTTAGTATGTGCTTGGTAATTAGACTAAACTGAGCTTGCAAACATTAGTACACCCTAAGATAAATACATTTATTTTCTAATTCACTGCGTTCAAACGAAAATAAATTATTTATCCCATATTCAAGTAATTCATAGGTAGGAAGAGAAATAAAAACACCAAGTACAATAGGAATGGTCGTATTGCATTGCTATATACTATATTTCAACGACAACATTTCATTAACGTCTATTAGCCCATCTTTCCTGCATCCTCGTCTTGGTTCGTGTCAAGCCACACAACCAGAATCCTTGAGCCTGCTGAAATGAATGTCTATTATCATCCAGAACCTACTTGAATAGAAAAATAACATCATCTTATACATATGCAAAAGAAAAACAGCCAGTATTGTTTGCTAATAATCTGCGCCCAAAGTTAAAATAATAAAACAGAAAACGCCAAAATTTAACTAAACGTCTTTGTGTAGATTCCCATCATCTTATTTAACTTTTTACATTCGACTTAACTCGCTTACATTAAGAACAATTAAAGTCAGACAATCCAGCGCCAAATGGCACTCACTTTCAAGCAAGTCGGCTCCATTCCATCACAGCGCCAATCGGCACTACAGCGCCAATCGGCACTTCAATTTTACGCCACGTGGCGAGGTTCGTTCCCAGGAGGGGCAATATCTGATAATCAAACTAAACACTACCAATGCAGCGCCAAATGGCACTCACTTTCAAGCCAATCGGCTTGTCTTTCACAAAACAATTCCATTCCAACACAGCGCCAATCGGCACTACAGCGCCAATCGGCACTTCAATTTTACGCCACGTGGCGAGGTTCGTTCCCAGGAGGGGCAATATCTGATAATCAAACTAAACACTACCAATGCAGCGCCAAATGGCATTCACTTTCAAGCCAATCGGCTAGTCTTTCACAAAACAATTCCATTCCAACACAGCGCCAATCGGCACTACAGCGCCACTCGGCGCTTCAATTTTACGCCACGTGGCGAGGTTCGTTCCCAGGAGGGGCAATATCACCTGATAATCAAACTGAACACAACCAAAGCTTCACCAAATGACATTCACTTTCAAGCCAATCGGCTAGTCTTCAAAAAACTATTCCATTCAAACACAGCGCCAATCGGCACTACAGCGCCAATCGGCACTTCAATTTCACGCCACATGGCGAGTTTTCACTCAAATCGTTAACCTGATAATCGAGTTAAATACAACCAATGCCGCGCCAAATGGCACTCACTTTCATGCCAATCGGCTAGTCTTCAAAACGCAATTTCATTCAAATACAGCGCCAAACGGCACTACTTCGCCAACCGGCATAACAATTTCCCAACACAGCCAAGCGGCTACACAGCGCCAAGTGACACCTCAATCTAATTCCAATCGGCTATTCTCTTAGCAAATCAAATTACAAAACAGCACCAAGCTACACTTCAATTTTAAGCCAATTGGCGGGTTTAAAGCAATTCCTTATTTAAGTTAATGCAATCAAACACTTCTAAGTAAAATTAACAGCGCCAAGTGGTTAAATTTACAATCCAAAAAATCATCATGCTCATCAATTTAATGTTAAGCGTTTCTCGATTATTTTTAATTGAAGTGGCTAAACTTTTCTCTAAATCGAATCGCATATAGCGTTCACATTTTGTCAGGTAATGGGAGATCAGTCCATTTAAATCAAATATTTTGGCCAAATCAATTAAGTTTTCTTCGTCCTTATCGTTTTAATCGTAGAAAATATATCCTATTCCACGTGTAAATCGTGTCAAATTATTCTTCCAATAACTACTGATCTTAATCAAGATAAAATTTAAATTATACAATTTCTAATTTTCACGGTAACTTAAAATCAAGACGCATTTAGGCCAATGCAATGAAATATGCTGAAATGTTAGTCAAGTTGCTTTTCTTGTTTCGAACAAATGCCATTCTTGGCAAGTGACACTTAAATTTTAGAATAAGTGGCGATTTCGGAATTCGTTATACACCATGAGAATCGAACCAAACACATCCACGCTAAGTGCAAACGTAATATTGATGCAAATGAATATAATTAAACGCCAAGTGCGCATAAAATATTACTCCAGTAGCGAGATTAAGGCCACATCAGCCTCTAATGAAAACAAAACACATCCGGTTCAATGCAATGTTATGTTGAACTACTGATTTAGTAAAGTGATTGTTTTGTCTAAACAAACACAATACGATATATCGCACACTTTCGCCATGAGGCGATTGATCAGAATCGAAGCAAACATACCCAAACACAAAATAACAGAACGCACAATCTAACTTTCAGCCAAGTGGCTTGTTCACATAAAATTGTAAAAAAAGGTTCTCAGTCCAATGCAGCTTCTGATAAGCGTTTGATATATACGTCAAAAATTACGAACCATTCTAATTGCGAAAAGAATCATTTGAAATTTATCTTTCATAACTTCTAAGTGACTTTTAATGCAAAATACCAAATCTTGATAACAATCGTAGAAACACAATGAGACAAATAAGGTAATTAAGCTGCTACCTATCAACTAAGTGTACAAAAGTGTTAACAGAGTTCTAACCATCTTCGCAAATGGTGAAATCAAACACATAAAAAGAGGGCGGGTGGGACGGGAAATTAGAAATATTTAATATGTCTGTACAATAGCAATGCGACGACTCGAATGAATTTTATCCAAGGTTTACATCATATATAATGACACTGCACGAGAATTTCGTGAATCCTCACAACCAAAAACCTTGAAGCATACATGAGATGAATTACATAGAAACGTGGATAAATACATTTATTTTCTAATTCACTGCGTTCAAACGAAAATAAATTATTTATCCCATATTCAAGTAATTCATAGGTAGGAAGAGAAATAAAAACACCAAGTACAATAGGAATGGTCGTATTGCATTGCTATATACTATCGAAAAACACAAAGAACGGGAAAATTCTATTCTTAGACCTTTATGAATTAGTAGTATCTCAGAATTAAGTAAAAGTTTGTACAATTCACTATTACCGCGAATGTTTTTGTTTTTTCTTTAGATTTTTATTACGTAATTTTTTGAACATTTTAATTTCTATCGACTATATCATAAAACCATATCAATACATGCACGTGCAAATCCAACTCGACAAAACCTTCAAGGAAACACACTTATCAATCTAACGTAGCGTAATACGCAACGACAAGTTATTCTGAGTTAATATACTAAGGAACTTAGCGTAAGAACTGTATGTTTCTGGTATGAGTAAATGAAATTCATGCATACTGGAATATTTAAAAAATATAGTATTCCTTGTTATTCAGCGCAACTGTGGCAATGTCATCGATAATTTCCCGTAAAATCTACAGATTGATGTCATATTATATGTACAAATTATAATATTAAAACGCAAACAATCATAACTTGGGGACATGGCGATCTTCCCATTGTGCTAATGGGCTTAAGCTCGCACTCAAATCTACATCCCATCATATATGAACATTCTCGTATAAAACTAAAAAATAACTGAAAATATACGAACCCATAAATGCCAGATTTTAATATACTTTCCACTTGCCTATCCAACCATCGTTTCAGAACACCTGACAAAGCAATCTCTCCGATTCTTGGTTTACGTTGACCAACTGCATTAATGCCGAATTTGCCATAGTAATGATTATGTTGGGCTCAAACCAGCATCCCGTCATAAAAGATCAACAAATTGTTTGTCCTGAAATTACTTAGCATACTCTTTCTTAATTAATTAAAACTGTTAGAATTATAATAAAAACAGTATTAATCATGGAAAAGAAAACAAATATCCACGGATTTCAATAAACATTTTATTTTCTACCGAACCAATCGACAATGCTCTCTCTATGGAGCCAAATCTACATGAAAAGCAATAGAATTTGCTTGAAATCTTAATTGTATTAAACACTAAAATATTATAATAAATAACTGTTTTAATTATTTCTATACTTCTAAAAGTCTAACTACCGTAAGTAAACTATAGGATAACACAAGGCTCTTTGATCAGTTTATTCTCTCCAAAACAAGAGCCACTCATTTCATTTGGATAGAAAAGTACAGTTAGCGTCTTATACTGTATAAAATATACACAATTTCCATGTTTTCCACGTGCAATTGTACATACAATGCATAACTTTTTATACATGACCTATCTGATTGTTTTACAGCAAGCCTAAATAAACGCAGTAAAATGATATCACCATCACACTCATTTTACTGCTGTTTGTTTTTTAAATACATGTGTAACAATATTTTTCATCGTTGTAAAATTAACTTGTCAAATTATTATCTATTGCACAGAGATTAAGCGGCCAGGCTTAAATTGCAACACTAATGCAAATGCAATAACAGCTGATTAACTTTCTCGTCCCTCTAGCATCACATGAACCTTCAACGAAAATAACCGATGTCTTTAAATTAGGCCTCAAACTCTCGATTTAAAAAATCAAACATCATTTATACCAAATATCTAGAATTCAATTTTTGAAAAACTAAATAAAAACAAAAATACAAACGCATTTCCGAAAAATGCAAACCACTCTCAGGACGCTGACTAGATACGCCTTTTATTCATCATCCAGCAATCATCACGAGACTGTCAAATCTGAAAATATTATCGTATAGCATCTCAATATCTATCAAATGGAATGCTGCATGCCCTGAATTACAATGTTTTTTCAAACATTGCCATAACAAGTGAACTCAATCCAATTTCAAAATTAATCTCTTATCTGTGATACTGAACAGCATTTCTTCCTCCAGTGAGTTTATCAACAACATTGCCGTTACATGCCAACGGAATAATAGTTGGAAAAAAATACTGAGATACATATTACCATTCCAAAGCCTATATTAAAATATGTTATTTAAAATGCACATGCATTTAATTGCTTTTAGACAAATCGTAAATTACTGATTTCAATTTCATGTCACATTTACCAACAATTCAATATAAAAACTTTGTAAATATACATTCCCCTTATTGTATTCTTTGATTGCACTAGATATACATATAATATCAAAATGATTTACTTATCGAACACCACGTGCTCTTCCTCAAGTTTCTAAATCTGAAAAATTTACAAAATGAATACTCATCAGTGACAAAATAATTTGTCAATGGTTCCGACTATCGCTGTTATTGCCGACTCCGAGCTCAAGTTGTATCCATGCCCAAGGATATTTGAAGAAAGTTGCCGAACATGAACTCCATCAGAAAATTGAATTGTCCTTCTCACAGTCAAGTAATGACCTTCTCAAATGCGTCCTTAATTTATAAATTAGAAATATTTAATATGTCTGTACAATAGCAATGCGACGACTCGAATGAATTTTATCCAAGGTTTACACCATACATAATGACACTGCACGAGAAGTTCGTGAATCCTCACAACCAATAACCTTGAAGCATACATGAGATGAATTACATAGAAACGTGGATAAATACATTTCTTCACTAAACTGTAGGTGGCAGTGAGTATTTTCGCCAAAATTCATTTTTTGAAATTTTAGCCAGTTTTCGCCATTTGCAGTATTTAATCGAGGTAAGGGCGAAACCTCAACAGTTTTGGTCCTCTAATCCGTACTCCTGTTGACAGGCGTCGTAAACATTTTTTTCTAAAATTTTAAACAATCCATATTATTGGTGTGTACAGAATTTCTAAAATGTTAGCAATCCATATGACTTTATTCTTATTTTTTGAATTTATAATAAATTCAAAGGGCGAACACACATATATCATGTTGTCACGTATTTTGACGCACTTAAGGTTTTAATCCAAAACAACTTTTAAATTGAATGTTCATTTTGAATTCTACATTAATATCATGAACATACATCCTACCTTATTTGATTAAAACTGCAATTATGTAAAAAAAATTATCAAGAATGTTTTAGTAGAGCAAGAAACAAACATGACGACCCCAAAAATGCTAACTTTGGTCTTCACAACAAATTTTGACACATGTAATGTTACCACATTTCTAATTAGATTAAAGTAAGTTTACACACTCTCTTGCATCTGGCACAACAAAAGAACATGAATGATGTTATTTTAATCATCTAGAATAAGTTTTCCACAATTGTTGTATGGTAAAAAAATTGGAAAACGGAACTTCATTAAAGATTCTGCATCTAGTCTGCTTTAAGTGCTAAAAGACATCACTCTTGGATGACTGGGGGTATCCTGTTTGCCATGACCAACCATACCTCCTGGGGTAGTGCCCTTAGCAGTCTTAATATTTTGATATTGTAGAGTGATAAATAACAATGATGATAAATTATAAATGAAGGTAAAAATGTATGGAAACAATATAACATGTAAGGGATTTACAACAAAGGACACATTTTTGTACAACATTATAATGCAGTCATGCCCATCACATGACTTTGATGCTATATTTGTCATTTGTTGCAAACAAAGAGAAAATTCGTTTTAAATTGTGTAAAATGGTACCAATATAAAGGTTTTATTCAACAAGAGGAAAAGTATTAAGTAATTCATGTTATTTTTACTATATCATAAAACAATGATGTTTTACTGGGGTTCAGTTTGCAAAATTTACATACTTTTATTTATTAAATGGTCAGATGAATATTAAGCGATCATTTTTTCAGCATAATTACATCATTAGGAAATCATATATTTAGAAGCGAGGTAAAAACAAATAGTGCGTCAAAATATATGGTGCGTCAAAATATGTGGTGCGACGACTTTAAATGACTGTGTCCGGGATTACTCCTGTCCGATTTACTGCTCTCTTCAAAAAGAAAGTAAGCTTTATTAAGTGTTTACTGTTAAATCAACGCATGAAATGATAATTTTCGATTCGAACAATGCGCCTGAGATTTAATTAAACATTTATTAAGTAAAAATGATATTTCATGACCGTAAACGAAAAAGATAATTTAGCATACCCGGTAGAGATTGTATACTAGTAGTAACCACGGCACGACTCTGTCAAACATAGACTCTTACACAGTCAAGAGCAATCTACGCTAACGTGACACACCATGACAATCATTAATGATTATATGTAAGCTTTTGGTTCCTTTTTATTTTGTAGAAAAGTTTAAACGCGGTTGGCATTCTATGTTCAAGTGTTGTTCATTGTAGATGATTTATCATTTCTGTAACATTGCCTTAGATTCGGTAATCATTATCTACCTGGGTTAAATTCTAATATTTTAACCCAGTTATCTACGTAGCGCGGAGAAAAACGAGTTACCTGTTTTTACGTTGACTATGCCAAATATGGCAGAGTATTATGGTCTGACATAATTATGTTAAGTATGCAGTTTCTTGCTTCGACCCGTTTAGATCTTTACTCACCTATATGGAATGGTCAGTAGACTCTGCATCCTAGATAGATTTTACTATTTTGTAACTATACTGACGGAAAAAGTGTAGCAAGTTCAGAGAGGATTGACTTCTAGGGAAAGGGTATGCAAGAAATCATTAAATAAAATACATTTTCAAGTGTTGGATTCTTAGCACAAGTGACTCACATTAATGTTATTCCAAAATTTTGTGGCGTTTAACCTCCGGCATACCTGAAATGAATCACTCTCTTACACTATCGGCTCATTACATTCACCTCTGTTATAGGCTAGGACTACTTTCAACTACTTTTACTTTATCTCAAAGAAATAGTTCACCAATTACATTTACAATAGCTTGGGTTTCTTCGGTTTTAAAGAAAGATAGTGGATTTATGTCATTTGTTTTACCGAAAGCTTTCAAATTCATATTCAAATTTATGACTTTATAAAATAAGGCTGCTGAGTTTGGTAAAAAATTTTGACATTGAGCCTTTCGCAGAGGTGTAAGGTGAGTGTAATGAACGAGAACTCTGCGAAGGAGATTGGAAATGAAGCTGTGGGTAAGTCGTAAATATTCGGACACAATACCTAGTGTCCCCACCATTCGCAACCAAATGCAAGACTGCCAGACAACGACGTCTCATGCTGCAAATCAGTTGTCTATTAGAAAAGGACCTGCAATAGGATCCTGACCCATTCAGCTTGAAGGGCATGTTAAAGATCATGGACGTTGTTGACGTCATGGCGCTCCCTCATCTGACGACTTAAGTGGTCCTATAAGTGTTCGATGGGAGACAGATGCGGTGATCTTACATGCCACTGCAACACGTTGATGTTATGGATGCACAAATGTTCTGGGTATGCCTCGCAGTGCGCGGACGGGCATTATCATGTTGGAAAATCCCAACGTTACATTGTTACAAATAAGGTAAAACCACAGGCTCGGGGATTTCGTCACAGTAGCTTTGAGCATTGAGATTACCAGGCACTTTGGCGAGATCTGTCTTTCCATTATGATGTATGCCCGCCCAAACCATCACGATTACACCCCGATAACGGTCATGTTCGACGGCAGCCTCTCCCATCGTCTCCTCCAAGTTCGAACCCTGCCATCAGCAAATGACACCTTAAATTTCGATTCATACAAAAACAGAACGTCGCGCCATTACCGGCGAGTCCAGTTCTTATGAACACTGGCCCATTGGCATCTTCTTTCATGGTGTCGCAACGTCAGCGGATTGCCAACGTAGGGACGCACGCTTTCAATCCAGCGGCCCGTAGCCTATTTCTTACCGTCCTGTCGCAAATTCTTGTGCCAGTAGCATGTAACGTAGTAGTTGATTAATTCCAGGTTTATATCAAACGAACACTGATTAACGTTTCTAAATAGATTTACTTTTCGACTTCTTAAAGTTACTAGATCAAATATTAAAGTTCTAAACAGTTTCTCTTGTAAGTAAATAAACTAACAATAATTCTAGCATATATCTTGACTGACATAAGTTCCCCTTATAATAATTTAGTAATTTAGAATTCCCCGTGCCAAAAGAGTTCGAATGTGAATTTTCGATCTGCCTTCCTTAGCCTAGCTTTTATTCGAAATCCCCGACATAGGCGTATAGTACCCGAATGAATCATTTTGACAAGATAATAGCGTTTTGGGAGTACTTTCTGTCATTTACTCAAGATTTATGCGTATATACATGGTTTATAATAATAATAAAATGACATAAAAGCAATTAGCAAGTCCTGAATACATGACAACGACCTCCGACCAAAAGTGATTTGACAGTTTGACGAATGAAGGATACATGTACATTTTATACAACCTTATAGATGGACACTTTTAAGCTTTTTAAAAGAAACCTAATAAAATAAAATCCT
The DNA here is from genome assembly GCA_038501625.1 of Corbicula japonica. Taxonomy (NCBI): domain Eukaryota; kingdom Metazoa; phylum Mollusca; class Bivalvia; order Venerida; family Cyrenidae; genus Corbicula; species Corbicula japonica. The sequence goes on from JAZAYU010000966.1 coordinate 112,221, forward strand.
AAAACCTTTTAAGAATATTACGAAATAACTTTTTAATTTTAGAGTACATAAATAAAATATAATATGATGCGGCAAATTATAAATATAATTTCCCCATTACATTACAAATCCCTTCCTTTCTTTTCCAAAAACAAAAAAAAAAGATATTTTGTGTCAGGAAGGTGAGATCTAAACGATGATTAAATGAGTACTTTATCGATGACCCTAATTGCAATTGATTTTTGACACTTAGAGTACGTCCGTTACTCAGAGATTTTAACAATGAGAATTTTGATTATCTAATAATGATATGATTTGCTGATTAAAAGTACCGGAAAACATAATTGCTAACTAATTAAATGGTTCGTGTATAAATGTACAGCAAAGTTAGTCAGCAGTATCATTCTCGGAATAGGAATTACCAAGTAAGGAAAGTAAGAAATTAAGTAAGTACAATTTCGTTTATCATATTTTTGCGTGTTAAATCTTCTTCTAAATTTAATTAATAAACTTTGTACTTAGAATTTGAATTAAATTGGAATTTTAATTTTCCATACCCGTAACTTAGATACTGCTAACTGTAAGAATCATTTACAACATAATTTTTAAAACAAATCAAATAAAGCCTGAAAGGAAAATACATGATAAATCAAAACAGCATGGAATGTTAAACCCTAAAAACAGCACAAATGCACTTAATTATTCAACCATTACAACTTATTATAACAATTAATGAATGCACAGAAAACCCGTTTTAAGAACACAAAACAAATATTAATCACGGAGAGTCACTTAATAATATAACGGCAATATATGAAAGTCACAATTTCATAATTCCAGACAGTTACAATTATTCATTACAATCATTTGTTCTGGTTATAGATCTTGCCGTGATGCGCTCCGTGTCCCTGTGCTTCATTGGTTTAGGTTTTCTTTCTTGCAATACACAAATTTCTGAAATTAGATAGCAGATGTAAAGCATTTGCGTATAACAAAACAAAGTAATCATACAATAACAATTTGCATTCTTATATAAACTTATATTTTTATTTATTTTTTTGTTTTAGGAAAAATTGATTTTTCCGATTTCCTTCATATTTCACGGAAGGCAAACCATTGAAAGTACAGAACTGATAATTAGAACTGAATTGATAACTAACTTCATGGGAGAAAAGAAAAGTTTAAATTAAGTTTGATTTTGATGAAATTCCGATATTTCCAGTTTCTTTTACGACTAAGGAGTTCGACAGCGAGTTACCTCCCGTGTAAATGAGACTGTTTATCAATATTTCCAAGAACGCGAAATATTTAGAAAGCAATAAATAAAGCAATGGAACAATACGACATAAAATA